>VZSZ01011089.1:161549-182237 GCA_013398815.1 Ibidorhyncha struthersii
CTTCATTCTGCTCCCTGTCTCTGTCTTCTAGCTCAGGGGTCTGGGTACTCAGCGAACAACTGGTCCTACTGCTGAAGACTGAGGCAAAGATAGCATTAAGTACCTCCGCCTTTTCCTCGTCCTTGGTCACTATGTTACTGGCCCCCTCTACTAGAGGACAGAGATTACCCTTAGTCCTTTTTTTATTACCAATATATTTATAGAAACTTTTTTTGTTGTCCTTGACAACAGAGGCCAGGTTTAGTTCCAGCTGGGCTTTGGCCCTTCTAATTTTTTCCCTACATAACCTCACTACCTCTTTGTATTCCTCATGAGTGGCCTGCCCTTTCTTCCAAAGGCCATAAATCCTCTTTTTCTCCCTAAGTTACAACCCTACCTCTCTGTCCAGCCAGGCAGGTCTTTTTCCCCAACAGCTTGTCTTTCGGTACATGGGGACAGCCTGCTCCTGTGCCTTTAAGACTTCCTCCCTGAAAAACATCCAGGCTTCCTGGACTCCTTTGCCCTGGAGGACTGCTTCCCAAGGGACTTTGTCAGCCAGGCTCCTGAAAAGCCCAAGATCTGCCTTCTGGAAGTCCAAGGTAGCAGTTCTGCTGACCCCCCTCCTTGCTTCTCCCAGAATCAAAAACTCAATCATTTCATGATCACTGTTCCCAAGACAGCCTCCAGCTGTCACATCCCCCACAAGACCTTCCCTGTCCAGCAGGGCACCTTCCTTAGTCGGCTCCCTTACCAGCTGTGTCAGNGCCAGGCTCCTGAAAAGCCCAAGATCTGCCTTCTGGAAGTCCAAGGTAGCAGTTCTGCTGACCCCCCTCCTTGCTTCTCCCAGAATCAAAAACTCAATCATTGCATGATCACTGTTCCCAAGACAGCCTCCAGCTGTCACATCCCCCACAAGACCTTCCCTGTCCAGCAGGGCACCTTCCTTAGTCGGCTCCCTTACCAGCTGTGTCAGGAAGTTATCCTTAACACACTCCAGGAACCTTCTAGACTGTTCCCTCCCTGCTGTATTGTATTCCCAGCAGATATCCAGCAAGTTGAAGTCCCCCATGAGGACCACAGCTTGTGATCTCGAGACTTCTCCCACCTGTTTGTAGAATATTTCATCTGCCTCCTCATCCTGGTTGGGCGGTCTATAACAGACTCCTACTACGATATCTGCCTTGTTGGCCCTCGCCCTGAGTCTTACCCATAAACACTCAACCCTGTTGTCACCATCATTTAGTTCAAGACATTCATAACACTCCCTGNCCATGAGGACCACAGCTTGTGATCTCGAGACTTCTCCCACCTGTTTGTAGAATATTTCATCTGCCTCCTCATCCTGGTTGGGCGGTCTATAACAGACTCCTACTACGATATCTGCCTTGTTGGCCCTCNTACCCATAAACACTCAACCCTATTGTCACCATCATTTAGTTCAAGACATTCATAACCCTCCCTGACATACAGGGCCATCCCCCCGCCTCTCCTTGCTTGCCTGTCCTTGCTGAAGAGCCTATAGCCATCCATGGCAGCACTACAGCCATGTGAGTCATCCCACCATGTTTCTGTGATGGCGACTACATCACCGTTATCCTGCTGCACAATGGCTTCCAGTTCCTCCTGTTTGCTGCCCATGCTACGTGCATTAGAGTATAAGCACTTCAGCTGGGCTATTGGTCCCTTCTCCTTTTTACTGGAGGAAGCCATAACTGCACCACCCCCAGACTTACTCCTAAGGAGCCCAGTTACACCTCCTTCATTTTTCAAATCTAGTGCCAGCATGCTGCTTTCAGGCTTTTTGGTAGCAAGCCCGGATCTATACCCATCCCCCTTTGAATTTAGTTTAAAGGTCTGTCAATGAGCCCTGCCAGCTCCTGCCCTAATAAAGAACAGCCTATTATAATAGTTTAGTGGGTTGGTCTAGAAATAAAGTCTGGAATAAATATAAAAAGATTTGCTATATGATTTCTAGTGACTAGAGGGAAAGAAATTATTATGTGTTTAGAAGGGATTAGTGGCAAATTTAGAGTGCTGTCTTTAATTAAGCTTTCAACTGCTTGGGCATAACTAAAGGAAATAGGTATGAAACTAGTATTTTTCAAGTATACATTGTGATTGTCATTAGCATAGCTATAGGATTGACATCTCCCAAGATTAAAAATCCTGAATAAATTACCCAAGCCTATCAGACTGGCTTGCAGATAATGATATCTTAGTTGTACTTCTTGTTTTTTTTTATCATCTGAAACCATTCAGGAGCACAGTTAGTAGTTTTTGAGTTTCTCAATAATGCAAAGAGCTCTCTTGTTCTGCATAAAAACCATATCCTGATGTAACAAGCTGGCTCTAGTGTCAGGTGTTGCAAGACTCATGACGAAGTTGGGAGACTGGCATCCTTCAGAATGAGATGTGCTGATGAAAGTGCTGGGATGCAAGCAGATAAAATAATAGCATTTTCCCATGCCACTCTTATAGAAGACCTCATCTACACAGGAAGACTGACTGAGCATTTTCCAGCTGAATGTTCCAAATAGGAAAGGGAAGGCATTGGTCTCCAAACAACTACAGTGTCTGGGTTTCTCTTAACAAAGTTCTTCACAAATGTAGGCCTTATTCTGCCAGCTGTCAACAAGGTGACAGCCAGGGCTAAACCAGTGACAGAACAAACAACCAATGTGAGTTTGTCTCAGTGGCATATTGTCTGACATGTCACATAACATGGTGATTTATTAATGTTGCAGCACACACCAAACCAACACAAGGTAGGATTTTTGATCTCAAAAGACAAGATTTGGTTGGTTGTCAGTATTTTCTTGGAAACAGAGGTTTCAAAAGCCAGGCCCAAGCTGTTCATGAATTGGCAGACACTCAGATTTACCAACTAGCCTAACTATATTCTAGTTTCTGAGCTTGTCTTCTGTGGTGACTTCATCTATTCTGTCTCCCTGATGGTGGCATAGAGCAGTTCTAGGTCTAGATACAAAACACCATAGCATAATTCATATGGTTTATTGACCTGGTTTACATTAAAAGCATGAGTTTTTTGATGTGACTAGAAAGCACAGATGCTGCAGTGGCAATTTACTGAACTAATGAATCTTCACAATAGTTTCATTCCCATCAAATGATGCTGAAAGCTACTTGCTGTATGTACTGCATTTCTGTTTTGAACATCCTTCCCCAGAGACTAATATGGGTGAAGAGGACTTCACAGAGCACAAAAATGGAGCATCTATGATAGCCATTCCTGAAGTCAGTGACTAAAAAGAAAATGAGACTATCTCATATGAAATGGACCCAGCCGCAAGAGCAGACTGAATTTTCTTTTTAAATTATAGCGAGCAGCTGCAATATTTTTGTTTAACACAACTTTTTGCAGTGTAGTAGTTATAGATCTATACCTATCCAGTTATTTCCACACAGAAGAGAAATTGAACAACAGGGAGATTACATGCTTTCAATTTCAACTTGCATGCTTCTCTTTTTCCAGTTATGATCAGAGACTATAAAAGAAATAGCTCACTGATATTTTTGGGAAGTGTAAAAGAAAACCAAATCTCTTCTCAGTGCCTTTGGTTTCTTTGCATGGTGCTTTTGAAGAGTAAACAGGGAAGTTTTTATGTCCGTATAAGTCAGGGACAGCCAGCTGTGAGTTACCCGACACTACAGATCTGAAGCCTCCACCGAAGGAGTCTTTAGAAAAAACACGGAGGCACCAATAATTTATGAATCAGGACGAAGGAGCACTACCCAGAGTGCTCAGAGAAATGCGCTTATTCAGTACCTCACTGGGGAGCTTTTATTATAGGCCAAGACCACAGAGAGTTCCAGTTTGATTGAACTTCTGAAGCCCCGTGTCATTCTGCATCAGAGCAAGACACTCTTTGGAGTGCTTTGTTGTAGAGAAGGGCTTGGGCAAAGCTCTAAGAGAGCCAACAGTCCAGTGATTTGGCTCCGTATTTAGGATGTGCCAACCCCATCTAAATTAGGCTGAAGACATACTGGACTGTGATGTCCACAGGAATCACTTAAGACGTGGGTGATTGGCTGCTCCCGTGGCTGATGTCTTTGAAAGGATTTGTTTGGAACTTTCATCCTGTACTAGAAAAATCCTTCTGAGGATTTCAGTAAGTCTGTGTCTTGACCATATTCTGCGCAAAGATTTAACTTTGCTTACCACTCTCCAAAGAGACAGCAAGAAGTCTGTTTTTTCCCAATTGGTTCTCTTCTTCTGGTAGCATCTTATGTACATGGTAAAAGTATTCTCCAGTGGGTATAGAGCATGAAATCTGCCCTACTGAACTGAACCAGATAAAGTACATGAAAGGACACGACACACAGATGTTCTCTTCATCCTTTAGTAGCTCATGTCTGCAGCAGTGATTTAGCTAGGGATGAGCTAAATAAAGAAAGAGAGTGTATCTTTGCTCATTACTCTGAAGCAATTGAAACTCACTTTGCTAATAAATTAAATCTGATTAAGTGTTGAAAGTCTGGAAGGGAGGCAAGAAGAGAGAATGACATGTAATTGTGAAAGTCTTACGAAGAAACGTGAGGGCTTTCCCAGTAGAAGTTAAGCTAAACACTCATAGTCCAAGAAAACCATTCTGGGGAAAGATCTATGGCTTTAAGACTACAGCCTCCTTTCTCTATGCCAGCTTTTCTATATAAACTATAGGTTTTTACTTCTTACAGTGCTCTGTGGGGCTTAGTGCCCCTGTCCTTAGTTACATCCTCAGTGATTGCTAGTCTTGTAGTTTTTTTAATTCAGAACATGCCTTCCTCTCCCCTCAGCAAGTCAGTCCAGGTCAAGATGAGATGGTGCAAGAGGCAACATCCCCTTATGCTTCCCTCTAAGAAAGACCACGAGTGAAGAAAATTTCCTCTCTGTTCCTGCTTTTCCCAGCAGCTCTCTGACCCAGTTCATAAAGCGGTCCATGACCACTTGGCTGGACACAGCTGGGGGGTTGCAGGCTGCAGACGGTGTAGCATTTCATTATTTGTCCAAAAGGTCTGCAAAACTAGTAGGTCTCAGTTCCTTTAATCCCCTGTCTTGGGATACCTGGCCCCTTTCAGCAGCACTGTCTCTCCTCTTTCATGTAATTCTTTTTGCCTGTTGATCAATATTTATAATCTCAGTCAAAGATTTCTCATCATTAAACGCTGAAGGACACTACAGCTTTGCCTTTTTCTCATTACCTTTGTTTTGTCCCATTTTGTTCTCTTCTATTCCTCTGCCAGCTTCATTTTCTTTCTTTCCCTCCTCCTCCTATGAGTTTCCTCTTTCCAAATGCTGCCTGACTTATCAGTGCAGTGTCTGCAGACAACAGTACTGTTTGGATATCCTTTGTTCTTTACAGACACCTCCGCTCTGATCTCCAGACTAGTCGCCTTGTTGCCTTCTTCCCCGTTGTGCTTGGCAGGCTACAGCAGAACTCCAGCTGGGAGCCAGATTTAAGTTTAACACCACATTTATTCGTTATTCTTTGAGGCTGGCTGCAATGCCAATGTTGTACTTGCTATTGTCATTTTTGCAACTACTGTGAGCCTGAGAGATAGGAGTGGGGTATTTCCACACAACAATCCTATTATCTGGTGAAGTTTTATATGCCCAGCATGTGTTTGTTGAACAGCCTTTCTCTCGTATCTTTCCTGGCTTCTCGGGAACGCCCCAGATCTCCTCTGTGCTTAATATTTGCTGTGTGCTCACCAGAGGAACGGGTCTGCCAGAGGGTACAGCAGAAAGTGGAGATGTCCAGGAGGCTCTTCTCAATCTGGGTGAAGTAAAAATATAAAGGATGTATATAGAAATGGCATATAACATCACTCAGACACTTATCAAAGCCTGCATCCCCCATTGCAATTAATTAAACCAATTTAAAAAGAACGGTCTGACAAACCAAGCTCTCAATTAAACCGAATCACACCTCTGGTCTGTTCCTTGGTAGTTGTGATACATAGGAATTCTGAGATTCCCCAAATTGCATTTGGATTCTTATGTGTCTTGTTTCCCTCTGGCCTTAGCTTGCTGCTACGTGTACCCACAAAACCCTTTCACAGGTGGGATGTAGCTAGTTAGTGCATTCTGCAGCTAAGGAACATGTCGAAGAACATGCAACCTCTGAAATACATAAATACACACATATATATGCATGTATATGTATATATGCAAATGTCTGTAAGTGTGTATATTGATATATATGATGTGTCTGTGGGGACTGAGTGAAGCACAAGTAAATGGATGCCAACATGAAGATGGTTTCAGGCAGGTGAAGTTGGTGGCAATCAGTGATAGATGCTAATTCTTTTGTTTGTGATGTCTTCATCTTTGGATGAAGTGTTTACAGAGTCTAGATACTCAGAAAAGGGGCCCATGTATTTTTTGGGAAGAGGTGACAAACGAGGAAGATGTCAAAAAGTTGATAAGGAGATGCAGCGGTCTTTGAATGATTGGTAGATAATGAAACCAAGGTCCTTAGAATGTTAAATGGAAAAAGTTGTTGAGAGCTGTAATAAGCGCTTCACTTTTTAGCACTCTTCATCATCATCTGAAAGAGCAGCTTTCTGAAACTGGGAGTTTCAGTGTAGATGGTCCAGGCATGGCCATGCTTGGTTGATTTGGAATGATGCCAATATAAAGAACAAATTGACATTGATATTAACATTATTGTTAGCAACACTGATAGTAACAATATCATTATTGTAGTACTAAAACATGTGACATTCTCCTTGTGCTTATGCTACAGCATTTGATGGAGGAATTGTCCTTATAAAGGGTAATGTAAGAATTTAAATACCGACATGACTTTTTATACTAATGTGATGAAAAAGATGACTGTACACTTGATACAGTAGGTAAAATAAATAATTACTAACAAGGGATATAAAACACTTTAAATAGAGACCTGTTTGTAAGATATTGACAATGGTAAGCTATGTCAACCCCCAACCCTGTCAACTGGTTTATTGTTACCTTAGGTGGGATGAATGGTATATAACAGCAGTTATGAAGCCCTCTTTAAAAAGATCTGCGTCTAAAAAATGCATTTAGGGTATGCTGAAGAAATAAACCTGTTTTATAATGTTAAAAAGCTTGCTTTTGGTAAAAATATATAATTTGGAAGAAAACTGTCGTATTGATAATTGCACTTTGGTTACTTATAACTTTTTTGTGTACATTGATGTAATCTAGTCACTTTTCCCCATTATTCTGCCATCAACAAAAACAGGACAGTGGCATTGTTTTTTCAGTTCTTCACAGCCTCTGAGATTTAAAAATGGTAGCCAAGACAAAAAAAAAAGGATTCCATAAGAACGTGCTCCTAACAAGAATTAGATTTAGTTAAAACAACTGTTGCTATTGATTTGACTTTTATCTACACAGGTTTCTGGCAAGGTAAAGAAACAACTTGATACTTCAGCATAAAAATACTCATTTTCTTTCTTAATGTAGATGCAGCCAGATTAACCATCTTCTCTCTATGCAGAAGCACTATGTTAACCTATTACTGCAGAAAAAGTGAATGTTGTGTCAAGATAAAAAATATACAATTTCTGAGAAAGAGTAGAGTGCGTTCTTCAAATGTCTATATACTTTAGACAAGGGCTATGAGAAACACGATGATCTAGCCCGAACATTATCATGTTCTCCATCACAATGAAGCAAAACTCTTTAACATGTAAAATGAAAGCCAATTGTAACGTAAAGGATAAAATGTTTTATAAAATTTATTTTTAAAATAAACATACAGCCATAAGAAAAGAAGACAATTTTATTATCTAGAAATTGCCAATTTTTCACCAATATAAGGCATGTACCTGCTTTATACTTAAACTGCCATAATGTAATGCTAGTTATGTGTGTCTTTGGCTAACAGTAAGTACAGGTTTCTTTCAGTTGAGGACCAAAACCTGTATTTTAAAAACCAAGTGTCCTTTAAACAGTAATATATAAAAAAATGCTGGAGTTCAGATTTTTCCTACGTGCATTTTCTTGAAGTCAGAAGTCCAGGGCATTTTTGTCTGTGGCAAGTACAGCAAATGTTGTTTTTACAGCAAACCTAGATATGTTGAGTTTAAAAAGCAGAAACTGGAAAGGAAAAACTTCAAAGATTTAAATTCACATGAATACCAGGAAGAGGAAATGAGTATTACACTGTCTATTGCTGTGGAATGCATGGAGAATCTCCAGAGATGACTGAGATAAATTTCGGCAGGGACAGTCTCATTTGTCACTATTTCTGACCTTTTTTTTCCCTCTTGCTTGAGATCCCATTTTAATTTCCCATTACAAAGCGTAAAGGTTTTAGTCCTCATGGTAGCAGATCAGCCTGCACTCAGTGTAGCCTCGCAGGACTCAGAGGACAGACTTGAGGATCATGGGGTTTTTGTCATTCATCTGCTATTAGCAGGTGAAATTGATAGGTTTACTTTTACAAAGAAAAATGTTTTTCTTGCTGTGTGTGATAAATATCCCACTGCTGGAACAGTGCTCTCCTCTATGCCCTAGGGACACAAAAGGTTCGGCTCATCTTAGTTGCGAGAATGTAATATCGTTTCTTGAGATACAGGTAGGACTTTGACTTTAGTATCCTCTTACAAACAGTAAAAACTGCAGCTTTAAGTGGACTGACTTCTCTGCATCTTAAGACATAATCTCCTGACAGAAAGATGGCTGCTGCTACAGACCCTGAGATAAGGCTTTCTCTTTTTTTTATTATTACCTTTATATGTATAAATGTTTCTGTTTTAATATGCTGCCCAGTCCTTGGGGCTCATGTTCTGCTTACAGACTTGTTTTTCTAATTGTGGAACAGCAGGAGCTTTCTGTGATTCACTTGGAGTGTGTAAAGGCTTTCTCAATAGCATTTTGTGATGAGGAATGTTTTTTGTGCTACACGTAAGAGGGCAGTTGCATTGGAGATATAATTGCCTAACTTGTATTGTTGATTTTTTTCTTGACAGTATAAGTTTTCATTAAGAAGAGGTTTTGATAGTAATAGTGGAAAACCAGGAAAAAAACCACCACAAAGCTGTTCCTCTGGCCTCTGGGAAAAAATGTTTGCAACAGTGGGCTTTGGATATAAAAACCCATGTTAAGCATGCCATGCTTGTTTTGTAAAGTTATTTTGTTTAGATATGGGTTAAAAATAGCTTTTGAACTGTAAGTCTTATCTTTTAGAAGCAAAGAAACATGCCAATATTGAATTTGGTGTACATTTTGGACTACTTTGTAATGAGATGATCTATACACTTCTGGTGTAATGAGAGACATCTCTAGAATTAATAAACTTACAAAGAAGAAAGGGGCCTCAGAGAAGGAAATTTCCCCATCTTTGAAGGCTGTAAAACTGAAAAGCCCTGGTAAATACATTTTGAGGGTTATTGCTTGCTGGAAAGTCTTTGTTTTGTAAGCTGACAAAACCTTGATAGCTAGAAGGAGTAGGCATACGTTTAAATAAAGGGTCAGCATTTTTTTCTTGTGAAAACCTCTGGTTTTGTTTGGTAGTGAATTTTGTTCTCTCTTTACTTGTGCAGATGGGGTCATCCTACCTATAAAAATACATAAATATGTATAAAAATAATCAGCATCTCATAGTATGAGGCCTGCAGAGCACCAGAGGGCGGTGAAGCAGGATCAGAGACCTTTACGTTGCAAAGACAAAATATCAGGAGAGAGCGTTCAAAAATCTCTGCAGGTCTCTGCACTGCAAACACCTTGCTGAAAGGCAATGCCAGTGACAACAGGAACAGTTTCCTTACGTACATGTCTCTAGATCTTTTTCAGTCTACCATTCTGTGCCCTGGAGGAACAGATGATACTCATGTGAGAATTATCACTCCCAACCTTCAGTGGCAGCAGTTGGGAGTTAGGCCTGTAGAGGTATGAACTGTTGAGAAGCAGGATACTTGTAACCAGCACTGTTTTTTAACTGCTTTTAAAAGACACTGAGATTTCATGTGGTTTTCAAAGAAGAGGACATTTGGAAAACAGAGCTGCTGACTGTGGGTCCCAAATAAGAGATGGCTTCACTGGGGATATTGTTTATGGTTTATGAGAGGGTTTATGGGTTTATGAGAGAAAAAAATGACTGTGGTTCTAGGGGAAAAAACACTCGCTTTGAGAAGTGCCTCGCTGTATTTACTGTTGCTGTTCAGAGAAGAAGTGGGCTGGACGGTGTGTGCAGTGGCAATCATAGCTGTGGGGAAAATGGGGCAAGGGAACAAAACACTCTAGGAAGGGTGTGAGGGACTTAACAGGGGTTACAGGGTACAAAGGTAAAATATGAGGGGTTGGTTGTGAAAGTGAGAAAGGTTAAGAAATGTTTGTAGATAAAAATAAAGAGAAATGCTAATGGAGCCACTGAAATTAAGTGATTTGAATACAATAGCCTTATGTCCTTTCCTGAGAGAGGGCCTTGTTGCCTACTTTAAATTGTGGAAGTGGCTTTTAGCAGTATCTGCCTGCTGCACATGTGTAACAAATGCAATAATAACTGTGGTGAAGGACCACAGTCTCACTCACTAGGAAGTATGAGAGGAAATGGTAGGTGCAAAACAGTAAATACTGTACCCTGTAATATGCTCTGTATAAAGAGGAGGTATTTGGTAGGTCTGAACTGCACAGTTAACATGTACCTGCAAGAACGTGTTGTAGACACATGTTGTAGACCATGTGTCCCTCTTGTCTGCTGGCAACCACAGGTACAGAAAGGAAGAGAGATGTGCAAGAAACTGGAATGGCTTGGCTAAGAAAAAACATTCCTCCCCAAGGCAACAGGGTTGGAAAAATTATCTGTGGGTCAGAGTCTGGGTGCCTTTGTTCAATGCTTCAGGTTCCTGGAAATGTTTGCAAATGTGGAGATTGCACTACCACATACTCCTAAACATCCCCAGACCTGTTTCACTGTGTGACGTCATCATTATTGCAGAATACTGAAATGAAAAGGTCATTTGGAGAAAGAAGTTATTTTGAGGGCTAGTCGATTGTATATTTGAAGTTGTCCCTTCAAATGCTGGCTTTGCTTGACTGTGACATGTGGAGGCTACATTAGCTGTCTATGAAATTGTAGGTGATACTACTGTTCCAAAAAGTGGCTAGAGGCTTATGTCATTTTGGCATCATTATTAGGGTCAAATATTCATATAAAACCTTCAGGGATAAACGCTGCTTGTGTGTGGACAAAAATTGCAAGTCCAGACAGAAGGATGTGTTGAACTGCCCTTTGATGTAAAAGTAATTTATGATTTATAGTCACTTAAAACCAAAACTAAACAAAACTTAGAATCAAAAAGTTACATTTTTAGAGTTCTGAATGGAAGCAGAAATGCATATTCCTAATTACTCTTGTCCAGTGACCACAAAGGTGGAAAAAATGTCCAGAAAGTAAAAGAAAGGTGTATTTATCAACCCAGAAGGTTTTTAAGGACATGAGGTTAGTGTGGCATAGGTAAGGGGATGGCATGAATCACCAAGGATCAATGTGCTTAAAACTGGTTCATAAAATCTGAATTTTTTAATCCATGAAATCTAGCAGACATCCTACAGTATGGGTCTGAATTCTTCAAGGATATTCCTCCCATTTTGTAAATGCACCTAAGTATCAGTATTAGGCAAGATCCTTGCCTGGAGTGGATAAAACCAGAATTTCTAAATGGTTGGGAAGGAACTAAACCTACCCATGAAATGCATGTTTGTATCTTTCTGAGTATATAGTTTCACCTTGGACAGAAATTATGCATATACATATACATACACACACACAGACACGCAGACTTGAATTGCACATGGGAAGAATTTGGAACTAAAGGAAACTGAAATAAAACACATTGATAAATCAGTTTTTGTTTACAGTAACTGTCTCCTTTGTGTCTTTGACCTTTAATGTCATCAGCCCAATGCTTTCCATGACTTAATGTGTATCTGTGTTTCATTCACTGGTGTTTCCAGGAAGCTCTTCCTCCATGGCTTGGCCATAGTTATGGTGGACACTGCTGGCTGAGGCTCTGGAACTGGGCTTGAGTCTCAGGAAGATTTTCTGGTTCCTGTCTCTCTGGGATCTGGCTTTGATTTCTTGTGTTTCCCCAAAAAACTGGGCCAATGGACTCCTCAGCCTTATGTAGCCTTTTTTTCATGGTGCTCTGAAGGCCTCAAGTAGCAAAACAAATTCTTGTATTTTACAGGCTGCTGGAGAAACCCATGTTTCCATCTTTCTTAGCCAGAGAGAGCTCAGAAACCCCTTTTCCCCATTTTACATTCTCGCGAAGAGGCAGCAGCTGTGATCAGGCTTGCTGCACTGTGTGGGGCAGCACCCACCACTTAGCATGGGGCGCGCTGTGGCAAGTGCCCAGTGGAGCCATGTAGACCTATCTGGGAGTCACCCCCCTTCTGTGGACTGCTCCAGTCAGGAAAAGCTTTATCAGGTTTTAAAAACTGGAGGTACTTCTGATGGCTTGACTCTCAATATAAAATGCCTATCAAGGGGTGTATTGCAGGTCCAATTACTTGTTGATTAATTAAATTTCTTTAAGTAAATGTAATCATTGCAATAGGAACAGCAACTAGGCTTCACAAGGGCATGAGTGATAGTAACCCCTTACTCTAGCACAGGACAGAGAGCATTTAAATAGGTCCTGAGAAAAAGAAAACATACTGCATACAAGACATGCAGTTTCCAAGGAGGCAATTTTTAGAAATTCCCAAGAGTGGGATATGAGAAGGAGATGAGGCCAAATGGCAATGTGGCATTTTAAACTCCTTGCGTTAGTAAGACAGTGTTCCCCACTTCTGTAAAAGAGCCTTCCCCCCTGCTGCGCTCCCCTGCTCACCTATCTCATCCTGA
This sequence comes from Ibidorhyncha struthersii, assembly GCA_013398815.1. NCBI lineage: Eukaryota > Metazoa > Chordata > Aves > Charadriiformes > Charadriidae > Ibidorhyncha > Ibidorhyncha struthersii. The sequence goes on from VZSZ01011089.1 coordinate 174,374, forward strand.
TCCTACCACTGGCCAAACTGGATGCTCTCTCCAACGTGCCTCCAGGTCACTGGCATCTGGCTACTTTCTCTTGGGCTCCTTATTCTAACAGTCACCCAGGATGAGCCGAAATGCAGATTTGCACCGCCTCCCTCCTTTCCCCTGGTGCCACAACTGCTCCTTTCAGTGCCTGTCTTGCTTCTTGTCCTGCTTCTCACCTCCCTGAACTCTGACTGCAAAGTACTCAGGAAGCCTCCCCAGGTGCCTACATGTCAACCCAAAGACCTTGTCCCTAGTGTAGGAGCAAAAGAGGGATAATCTCTGGGTTCAATCTGGCTTCTCTTCTGCAAGGACTCCCCCAGTGGATGGGGTGAAAGCTGTTCCCACCTGGCCAGTTCCCTAAGTATCTCTCCCAGGTGCGTCTTTTACTTCTGACAAAATTGGCCCTGGCAAGAAGGCCCTCCTCCCCCTCATCACAGTTCTGAGGTGTTCATTCAGTGTGGGTCTTATGATTTAGCAACGATGGGTTTTAGACAGCCTTTCATCTCGCACAGGTCACCCATCGGTGTTTCTTCTGAGTGGACTCTCGTTTTGATTTCACCAAAGAGCTGCAGCCTCTCCTGCTGCCGGGCCAGGGGAGCTGGTATATTCCTTTATGGCTGAGACAGCTCTTATGTTAAGCTCGTCTTCCATTTCAAATATTTATACAGCATCTCTCAAGTGAATTTGTTCATGCTGTTGCGGGCAGCATCTCCAGCTCCTCTACAATGGCTGTTTATGCAAAGTTTTTCCTTGGGGAAGGTCCCCTGATGCTGAGAAACTTCTGAGCTCCCACTGCAGGTTTTACTTCAGTTATAACATGGATTTGATCTCTCTCCTGTGCAATGGCTGTTGTGACTGGGGATGCCTTGGTGAACACTTTTAATGCTGAACTGTTTTATCTGATTCCTCCTTGGAGAGCATCTTTGCTGCTCCTCAGAGCTGTATTCACTCTGACAGTTTTCCTAATACTATACCTTGGGGAATTTTAATTTTCAATTGCCTTGGTAGTGTGTGTATATGTGTTTTAATTGCTTGAAAATTTATTCTTGTAAGTCCTTGTCCTTCTCACTCAGGGTGCGCACCCAGTGAAGAACCCAGGTTTGCATGAAATGCCAGACAAAGAAACTACAAAAACATGTGTCCTGAAAATCCTCCTCCAGACCCTGCCCACCCACCCAGCCAAATCCATATAGGCTCCGCTGATGCTCAAAATACCCCAGAAAAGTCAGCAAGGCAGTCTCCAAATGAGATAAGAATAAATAAGATGTACTTACACTTGCCAGATGAAGTCTCAAGGAGAAAAAATGGTAATGTTTAATGTCATTAAAAAAAACAGTAGGAGGCTGAAGATATCTGAGTTTCTTCTGCAAGAGGAGAAAGCAGCCATAAGCAACCCAGAAGTCCTTCCTCAGGTCATCAGGTTATCAGTTTCCTGATGCACAAATACTGTACTCAGACCCTGGGGATCTAATCCTCCCAGTCAATTGTCACAACTAATTTTTTTCCACCATTTCACTTTTAATCCAATGTCTCAGCAGACACACAGTGCAACTTCAGCCTAGTTTGCATTCAGTGGCTCTTAAGGAGTAAATGCTGGTTTTGGTAATTTGCTGAGAATGGCTGACCACCGGGGGGCAGAGCTGATGGGGGACAGACTCCTTTGGGTTTCCAGAAGGAGAAAAGAGGGTCTGGAAAGTGGGAAGCAGGGCTGTGGCCATTACTAGCAGTTATCTGATAGTGCTCTTCATGCAGCCTGATTAGTTGTAAAATTTTGGGCAGTGACTTTTTGAGACTGTAATAACCTTTGGTATCTAAAACATGTACTTGATCTAAATGTTCAGGTGCCTTTGATAATCAATGGAGGAAAAAGGCAAAACTAGATCAGATTAAGAGTTTACACTGCAAATGTCCAGGACCTGTGGGATGAATTCCACTTGCTGTAACTTTCACCTGTAAAGAGTCCACCTTTGGTTAGAAAATAAAAACTCCATCCTAGCTGTGAAATAGACCATGTCCCTTTATCTCTGTAAAGACACCAGAGAATGAATGTTCTGTTCCTTGGACTTATGGTGTAGCTGTTGTGCATGAATGGTCATCTGACCAACTTTGAGTGATTACTCAAGCATTTAAAAGAACAGTTTATGGAAAATTAGATGCTCTGATGAAGAATACCCTTAGGATAGAGAGCTGACGTGAACTGAACAAGCAGCCCTGCTCAGGCTCACCAAGCTGTGCTAACCCCATTTGACCCCAGAAGGTGGTTAAACTTGGGGTCAGGACAGCTGTGGCTCAGGGTTGGTAACCAAACCTACCGCAAGGTGAAGTGGGGTGTCTAAACCAGGAGTCCAGTACACAGTAACAAGATTGTTACTGGTGCATGCACAGAAGACAGATCCATTTCAGCTCTACTTTCACTAGTTTGCCAATCTTAAACATCAGGTTGAATTTTTTCTTAGTTTCTCAACCCTTCACCCTCATTACACCCACTTAGCTTCCCTGTACTCTTTCCCAGGCTCCTTTTCTTGGTACAGAAAGGTCACGGAGGGCCTGAACAGGTAGAAATCATCTCAGCTTTTCTGGTCTGTTGAGTCCTTTCGTGATTTACAAACAGGTGTTCAATGAGGTTTCTTGAGCTACACGTAATCTGACATAGACCACCCACCAAAGCCAGGTTTCTGCTGAAGTTCAAGCAGACCCCTACCTACACTACCCTGCCCCTACCCAAACCCTGCAAGAAGCTGGACATCTCCCTGTGAGCTGCCGGCTCCTCAGCACAGATAGTTTGTGTCAGGTAACCACGGGATCATGGTTGTGACGTGCGGAAAGAAGACTCCACAACCAGGAGGGTTATGAAGTGGGTATGTTTAATTCAGCGCTGGGCAGCACGGGGGGTCATCCCACCACAATCGTGCGCACCGAATGCGAAGCAAAACTCTGCATTTATGCTACTAACTTATACATATTCAATATATGTTACAAGACGCCTATACATATGCATTACCTATCCCCGCTTCCCATGCAAATCAGTTCTCCGCCTATTTGAGTCTGTGCAGTATCCCCTCGTGGTGGTCGTTAGGGGTCGTAGTGATAAAGTAAAGGATCTCCTCTTCATCACCGCGAGTAACCTGTGTCTCCCAGGCATGCTCAGATTGTTCCTGGCACCTGGCCATATCGCAGGTCTGGTTTCAACTGGTCTTTGTAGTCTTGGTTCTCGTTTCGAGTGCTCCATGTACCGCTTCATGATTGTTTGAGACCAGTCATCCGGTTTAGGACTGGCTCCCTGAAACTACCTATTCTGCTAAGCTAAAAACATTCATCATGTTTAATATTTCCCTACAGCTATTCCTACGCTAGCATTCACTTTAAGCTCCCTGTCTCAGTTGTGTATGTCTCACTCTCCTGCAGTCCCCACTGCCAGACATGGACCTGGCAGTCATCACAGGAGCGATTTCTAAGGCCCCTCAATTTGAAGTTGTCCCAGATAGTGCAGACACCATTGGTATAGCTCCCAAAATTCAGCAGATGAGGAGAAAACAACACTGACTGCCTTAAATGTCATGGGAGACAAACCCATAGGATGATCTTTCACTTCATCTTTCTTCTGTCTTTGCATTGCTCTCACTGAAGCTGGTGGAAAACACTGGAGTTCTCCACATTTTAAAACCAGGCCACTTTATTTTAGCCTTTAGACACACAGGCTAGATGATATGCCTTTACATTCTGAGTTACTCTAAAGCCTTTTGCATTCAATGAGAATGTTCTAGTTGACTTTTTTTGAAAGGGCAGTTTGCAAAAGACTAAGCTACATATAAAAACTGTGCAGAAGTTAGAACCAAAATATCAGTGTATAAATACTTTTCCCAGCATGAATTTTTTGCTTTTGAAAAATTATCTAGTGTTTCATCAGTATTTAATAAGCTCAAGTGGAGGGACTTCTTTCCATCTTGAGAAACAGCCTAGTAGATGTCAGCTTCAGGCAAATTTTTCCTCACATTTCTCTTGGATTTTTTGCCACTTTGTCTATACACCCTCTTTAAACAATTCTGTCTTCTTCATTGTCCTCTTGGTCTTTCGCACACTTTAATGTAAAAATCTAGTTTGATCTTCTCTCAGTAAACACCCATGTTAAAAAAAAATTCAGCACTCCTCAAGATATCCTCAAAATCACATTTCCATGTATAACATCTACTTGCTGCTTCTGTACTTTCATTACTGTTCCTTCCCTCCAGAGCTCTAGCCTTTTTTGTCCTGTTTCTCTGAATTCCCTCTGGTTTCCTGTACTTTTCTGGGTAATAAAACAGATACCACTGAAAGCCGTGGGCCACGGGGGTGTTTTCCAGCATCACGCGGAAAACAGCTGCCTTGCCCCTGCCAAGCTGCACAGACACAGTTCTAAATGATCCTGTCCATTTTTGTTGCTGCTTGTTATCATGTCAGATTCAAGTTCCCTAGGTGGAGACAGCTAGGATGGGCTTCTTATTTTCTAACCAAAGTTGGACTCTCTACAGGTGAAAGTTACAGCAAGTGGGATTCGTCCCACAGGTCCTGGACATTTGCAGTGTACACTTTTAATCTGATCTAATTTTGGCTATTTCCTCCATTGACCACCAAAGGCACCTGAACATTTAGTTCAAGCAGATGTTTTAGATCCCACAAGTTAATACAGTTCATAAATCTGTTGACAATTTCCATGCTTCACCTTTTCCTGGGATAGCTCCATTTTGGCTATCATTTCCCCCAGATGCATGTGTCCTTCATCTGCTGGAGCTGAACCAGTGTGGAACCTGCAGCAACAACACTGGGAAAAATCCCTCTCTGCCCCAGTTCAGATGCTTTTTCCTCTTCCCTTTCCTTCCTTGCATTGTTTCACAGCTCTTCTCTGCTTCTGACTTGGAAATCTGTTACTTCTTTCTCCCTCCATGGCAAAAAGGGAAAAGAGAATTGATTAGCTCAGTTGGTTGAAGTTTGATTCCTTTTAATTATAGATGGGAAAACAGTGTTTGTTTTGTTTGAAAAGGTAGTGCCTGGTTAAAAATCATCCCTCGACAGCCTGAGGGATATTCAGCTGACCATAGTCCTCTGCATCGGTCCTCTGCTATGATCACAGGAGAAAAGCGGGCAATTCTCCTAATCCTAGTGTTGATATCTGAAGTTAAGTGAGATCATCTCACCTCAGCTGTCTTTAACCATCTTATAGAGAGGTTGTATTCTAGAGAAAAGTGTTTGAAATAATAACTTTAGCAGCATCTCACCAGATATAAATACATTCTCACTGTTCACCCTCTTGCTCATTGTTTCAATTTCTCTCAGGCTAGACAAGCAGTTTCATTCTGCCTACAGTAAATCTCTCTTTGCAGCTCTGGTACATGCCTGCACAGCACTGTAATGCTGCCATCCAGAACATGATGTTGCTTTTCCTCCTGGTGCCTAAAATTCATTTCCTTCACCCTCGGTCTGAACCTTGTGCAGATCAAATCAGAGTACTGTCTGCTTTGGATTCACCATCTACAGTTCCTACAAGAATGATATTGTGAGACAAAGTTTACTCAAAATGTAACACTTACTTAGAAATTCTTATGGAAATCGTCAAAACAGTATGGGGCTCTTGCCTGCAGAACACAGCCTAAATGTCCAGGTTATATCGGAGCCTTTCAGACAAGTGCTTCTCCTGCATAATGATGCTTGCTGAAAAGGGCATCAGAGTCACTAGAGGAAAGGAAGAAGCTGAACCAAATTCTGTCCTGGTAGAGTAAGAAGAAGCCCCACTGATTTTATGTGTTTTTAACAGGGTTTAGCTGAATGCTGCTGGCAGGAATGCGTTCCCCAGGGTGGCTGGGTAAAATCAGGTTGAACTCTCACTTCTTTAGCTGAAAAGACAGTGGGAATAAACTGGTACTGATGGCAGCAAAAAGAAAATGCAGGCAAACACAGATTATAGTTTTGTGTTAAAATTTGAAGTGGGGCACTTCGCACTTGCCTTTTCTATTACTTGGAGTCCCGTATAATTAATCTGCTGTCAGAAAAATTCAGTTTGTTGTTGCTAGGCATGAAGAGCACCTACAGGGAACTACTAAAGTAGCACCTGTGTTCCTGGCAAAGACTGGAGCCAGCAAGAAATATATTTTCCAACTCAGATACTGACTTATTGAGTACTCATGGGGAAATGGAGCTGAAGAGGGGTTAAGTAGGGATAAAATACATTTGCAAAGCACTTGAGAGCTGTGTAAACGCTAATTGTAGGTTGCTGCATGGCCTGTGGCTTAGGTGGCTTCCTCCTGCTTTCGGCCTGCCACCACCCTGTGAATGGGCATCTTGTCTCTGCTCAGGGACCAGCTGAATAGCCTCTTGCCTCTGGATGTTTTTTCTACCTTGAGGGTTGTGATTGGAAAAGCCAAAAACTTCTGTGCCTTTTGGACAGCATAGCTCACCCTCCGCCAGCAGCTGGTGATGGGCATGACCTTACTGGCCCAGTACGTCTGTCCTCTCCTCTAGAAGAGCCAGGGCAGTTGTTTTAACTGAAAGCTGACCAGAGACAACAGGCTGCTCAGGGTCTGCAAGTGTCTGCCTTGCTCCTGGCTCTGTCTATAAACAGCCGTAAACATGGTAGGGGATCTCTGTTTTCCAGAAGGGCTACTGTAGTTTAGAGAGGTGAGACTGGGAAGTCACATTTCAGATCCCGCTCACTCCCAGATGTGGACTGCCAAATGCTGAGGTCTGTTTTACTTTACCCTGTCCTTGTGTCCTGCTTGAGTATGATCCCATCCAGTCTGGACGAAGCGGTCATCCCCTTGGCTTTCTAGGGCTAGCTGGATGAACCAAAGACACTTGTGTTTGTTTCTCTCTCAAACACCCATGGAAAACTTATAGCTAATGGCAAGCCCCAGAGTTGACACCACTTACCTTTTGAGCACTGAAGGCCTATCCTCTTTTTTTCAGGCAGGAATTTGGAGGAATTTGTATATTGGTCCAGACTGGCATGTATCTGGTAGCTCCAGATGCATCATTAGCGCATGTGCTTGATCACTGCGCTCTGCAAGGGCAGCAAAGGTAATACTTGCAGGAGACGTCAGACAGCCGCTGGGCATAATGTGTGAACTGTTGGAGCTTCAGTCCCCATGTCCTGAATGCATAGGCTCACTGTGCATGCACAGACCATCTACATGGCAGTGTAGACACATACCCAAAGCTTTGGATTGGTTGCATGTGCTCTGCAAAGGGCATATTCATGATTTCCTAGCAAATGTTTGCAGTATTTAGCTGTAGCTGTGATGGTGTAGGGATACAGGCAGGGCAAAGATCATAGGTAGAGATAGCACGCTGCACCAGATTAGCTGTCAGAAATGAACAAGCTGTCTGGGGCACGAGTCCTTCTTGAGGTCTGCAGTAGAAGCAACTGCTCTAGATAAGGGCTGACAACAACTGTTCTGTTAATTAGATATTTACCAATTAGATTATCTCTGACAGAGAAATAGTTGGCAACCGGAACCTTGGTTATGTGTGTGTGTTTGGGTCTGGTCTTAAGGAGCTGTAACCAGAGCATAGCTGCAGATGTTAGTCCGAGCTACTGTTCTTAAGGTATTGTCCTCAGATAAGGGTGCATTGAAGAATATGTAGATGTTTCTTTAACCCAGGTGTTCAGGATACTGGAAAAGAAAAGAAGGGAAAAGCAAAGAAGGGAAAAGCAAAGCGAAAAAAAGAAAAGAAAAGAAAAGAAAAGAAAAGAAAAGAAAAGAAAAGAAAAGAAAAGAAAAGAAAAGAAAAGAAAAGAAAAGAAAAGAAAAGAAAAGAAAAGAAAAGAAAAGAAAAGAAAAGAAAAGAAAAGAAAAGAAAAGAAAAGGAGGGG
>VZSZ01011089.1:182500-202339 GCA_013398815.1 Ibidorhyncha struthersii
AGGAAAGGAAAGGAAAGGAAAGGAAAGGAAAGGAAAGGAAAGGAAAGGAAAGGAAAGGAAAGGAAAGGAAAGGAAAGGAAAGGAAAGGAAAGGAAAGGAGGGGAAAGGAGGGGAAGGAAAGGGAGAAGGGGGGGAAGGGGAGAGGAGGGGAGGGAAGGGACGGCTGCCTTTACTTCTGTGAGAATGAAATACCTATATTGCATAGGAGGACTGAGGACAGATGTTTATCTTTTCAATACCTTTGCACTCATGAATTAATCATACTTATTTCTAGAAACTACTGGAAGACATTTAACATCATGGACAATAATGTATTTTATCAAAATACAAGGACTCTTGCATTAGGATGTGGATTCCAGTACAAATACTGTGGATATTTGTCCAAAACCAATATTTAGCTAAAGAAGTGTGAAAATAACTGATTAGACACATGACTGTCTATTTTAGCTCATGCTCATCACAAGGTTAGAGAGGACTGATGTCACTTAAGTGTCTAAACTCAGAAGAGTTTTCTTCTCTTTTTACAAGCCTTCCTTTATATTTCTTTTTGGTGCTTTTAGTATCAGAAATTGTTTACCAGCTCTAGGTACATCTTGATATTTCTGTATTCTTATCAGGAGGAGAAGGGTATTGGGTATTTGCTCTGCTTTACCAGCAGAACCATAAATCAGCAAAGCTGTTATTAATGCTGAATGAATATACTGACAGTGCTGCTGTGCATTTCAGTTTGAAATGAGACTTGAAAGTATTCAACTGATTGTTTTATTGTTGAGACCTCAGATGAATAGAAACCCTTATGAAAATTTTTATACAGAGAATTCTAGACTCAAGTTCACTGACAGTGACACAATCCTCTAATGCCTCTAGCTGTACAGAGACAGTCAGCAAACACATTGCCTGTCATCTAATGGAAACCGAGTGTGTACCTAATTTTCATTATTAATTACTATTGGTAAGTTAGATGATATATATGGGAGGGGAGCCAGAATTCATGTATGTTAATTTTATTATCAGCTTTTATTCTCTACTCCTGTCATTTAGAGATATCATATCACATGGTGCACCTTGTTTCATGAAGAAGAAGTAAGGAAGGAATTAATAAAGTATCATTTCTCTTTACACAGGTCACTTTTACCTTCAGGCATGCCACCAGTACCTGATTTTCCTGCCAGGGTTAAGGTCTTTCTAAACTACTTTAAAGGCTGCTGTAACTGTGCGTTCTTTTGTCCACTGATCACTTGGAAACAGTCCTTTTAGGAAACTCCTTATATTAGAATCATTCATTTAGGCTGTTCAAATAATTGCCTAAACAAATAAATGGATTATCTAGATTGTGTTTCATTGCATGCTCGTGTTTCACATCCTTATAAACAAATCTGGTTTGACAGGAGAGAAGTCTGGAGGCTATTTTTAACACACCTGAGCAATTGACTTCCCATGGTAGCTTAGAGGTTATATTTATTTTTTTATCTTTTGAGCAGCCTGGCTGCATCTTAGTGGTGAGAACTGGGAGTGTTTCTCCATTTACGTATGGATACATATGTAAGTGATATCCTGGCTTCATCTCAGGGTGATACTCAAATGTATCCCTTCCTTCTTTTCTTTTTAAGATTATTTTGTAAGAGAAAGGCCTTTTCTCTGTCTGTACAAAGACAGTTACCCTCACAATGGCTTTTGAGAGAAGGCCCTAATCTTCTACAGGCAAGGAACAAATATCAGTATTGAATAACAGCGCTTCTAAATATGTATTAGCATAATATATTTTATTCTATTGCATTGATTGTTTTTATTTTGAAAAACTGAAATATTGTTAAAGCCAAGTTGATTATTTCAGAGTTTTCAGTATAATTTCCATCATGTAAGAGCAACACTGAGTATTTCCCAGCTAGTATTCTGCATAGGCGTGTGGTTTAGCAGTGGTGTTGGCAGTGTTAGGTTGATGGTTGGACTAGATGATCTTAAAGCTCCCTTCCAACCTAGACAGTTCTATGATTCTATGTTTCTACAAGCCATGGAAGTTAAGATCCTCAGGATCTTCTAAATTCAACAGAGTGATGTTGTTTACTCTCTCTGCAGACCTATGCTGCAGTTATTTTGAACAGAAGTGAGAGGCTCAGAACGTCTAAGGATAAGGATAAACCCAAGGCAGTTGCTCTTACCTGGGAGATTCTGTAGGTTTGCAAATGTCATATACTTGCATGAAATGAAGAAAAAAGCTTGTAGAAAGAGATATTTATAATAAAGGATTTGCAAACCTTATAAGGAATTACAGAAACAAATATAAATAGGAAATGTGTATGCATGTGTAAGCAGCTACTCTTCAGCCATGTAAATAGCTATTGAAATAATGTAAACAAAAGAAGTGATATTTCAGTCATGGTTTTGGCTCACCTGTGTTGCATGAATAAGCATTTCAGTTGAATGGAAATAGCATAATTCATACTTACTGTGTGCCTAGACTTGCACAGTTTTACTTCTCAGAATATAGTTGAAGAACTCCTCCTCTCCTCTCCTCTCCTCTCCACTCCTCTCCTCTCCTCTCTCTCACTGGAGATAGTATAAATGATAAGTTTAGGTTGTGGAAAATCTTTACACTTTCAAATTTGTCTTAATTCACAATCAAACAAAAAAAATCACTTACCAGCTTCCCACAGAATGAGAAAAATGATTCAGAACCATTTCATTGTTTCATTCAGATAATATCAAGATATTATAATGTAAAATACATTATATAATTGTAACGTAATAGAATGGTAGTTTGCATATTTTGTAAAGCTAAGTAAAGTGAATCAACACAAAGCAAACGATTTTAATCATATTTGAAACAATCTGCTTTAACATCAAAAAGTAATAGGAAAATGAAATGACTGAAATTAATTTACATGCTTTTCCTCATCAGGTTTTTTAAGTGACATATTTCTTCTTCCATTGATTTTATTCCAGTTAAACTGTCTTTTTTAATGTAAATTTTGCCCAGTGGTCTCTCTGAAAACAAACTCATTATTGACTAGTGGAATGAATTGCTGTCACAGTCATGTGACAAACACTCAGTCATTTTCTTTGTAATCTTTTGTCATTGGCCATATGTAAAGGCTGATTTCAGTCATCTCTGTAGACTTATTCCCGTGTACTAAGACTCCATGCTTCTGTTCATGAGTTTTCTAAATAGAAATCTGTATGGCTGAGCTATGGCTAATGAAGTGCAAGAAACAAGTCTTCAGAGACCCTGGGACTCACACCCCAATTGGACAGCACACATGCAGCGTGTACATCCCTGCAGCAAAGCTGTACTGTGCACAACTTGTGCACAATAAATGTAACATTTGCTGAAAATTGCTTGGAGGCACTTATCACATCAGACATCCATGAAGCAAATCAGATGCCTTCATGCAGGTGCCTAGGACCATTTCACATGGTCCTGCATGTGTGAGACATTCAAAAGGGCTGGTGGATGCAGCATAGGACACATGGGAGATCTTTGTCCATCTGGAGAAGCGGCTGGAGGACATATGGGATGCTCCAGGGTATCTAAAATGGCACTAGACACCTATGGTTGATGACAGGAAATATTCCCATCAAAACCATCAGGCTTATATATGTATACTTGTGTGTATATACAGTTATATAGGTTTTAAAATCTACTTTGACAAAATTTCTGGCCAAAAAGAAGGGATAATGTCTGGGGAAAGGAAGATATATGGTTCTAGAGGATATGGTTTTAGATGCTCTAGAAATTATATGACTAGGTCTTTCTGTGTTGGTATTTTTTTTTTTTTCTGCAAATGACAAAACTCTCAGCAGGAATAGTGGCTCTTTCTGGTTTCCTAAAAAGTAAGATGGCAGAAGGCCTCCACTCTGGGAACTCTCAAGATACCTCCATACTTTTAAGTGAGAAGCTCTGAAACAGTCAGATGGTTTCAACACTGTCTAAACACATATCCCGTTTGGCCTTGGCTTCAAATTTGGCTTCAAATTGAGATCTGGATCAAACCCCCAAGTCCTTATGCTCTGTGCTACTACCTCTGCTTCTAGTGATGATGGTTCACAGCATACTGGACTAAACAGCAGGTTAAAACATTATGTTGTTTGTTGTCTCCATAATATGACTTATTTCAAACTCTTTATGCTTTCTGGGTCCTCTAAATCCGTATTACTGTTTCTAGCTGATGCAAACACCTTGGATGGCTGTTACAGTAGAATATGTAGAACATTACCCACGTCTGCTGCCCATCTGAGGAAACTGGCATTAGAATGGCTTACCACGAAAGGCACTAAAGTCTCACAGCAATCTGTTATTGGAAGAGTTCAGTACTGAATCAAGTCAGTAACAGGTAATGTCTCTGATATGCAAGCAACTGAGAAAAATCTGATAGCGCTGTCATTTTTCTACAGTGTCAAGGTTCTGTGCTTCCACCATTGTGTTAATGCTTTCACTGTCTTCTAAGATACAGTGGTACAAAGGTGCAATCACACATTGTCAGAAAATAGCCTTGTACATTATTATGCATTTGGCTCACTCTCTAAATGTTTTTAGTCGGGAATAATATAAAAAAAAGCAAGTAGCTAAAGATGTCATAGAGCTTGGCAGGTTCATGGGTAGAAGGAATGCTGTAGAAGTCCAAAATTCAGAAGGATGTCTCTAACGATTGCCAAAGGAGAAAGTTTTAAGACATTACCTGCTAAACAAGAGCTTTGCTGTAAGAGTCATGATGAGACCTTTTCAACTGCCAAAGCTGCTTCAAGGTACTGGAGCCTTTCTGTTCACTGAGTATGTATACTATGCTTATGTGTTATCTGTAGAAACTGGGAAGTGGAGATTGAAAGATTACAAGGGAGGGATTTGTCCTGTTGTTTGTCAGAGCTTTGGATCCAAATTAATTCCCGACATGAATGGCTGTATCAAACAGAAAATTGATTTTGGAAATTTGGCAACCAAAAATTCACAAATATTAAATTCATTTTACATTACCGGTTAGCTGTCATTGACATAGTAGGTCTCATCTTGCCTCTTCTTTTTGAAGTCCCAGGATTGCAGCAGTTGAGCGCACAGGAGGAAGTACTGCTCTGGGGCTGCTTCTTGTCTGGATTGCTGGCAGCTTTGGCAGGTGGATTGCATACATCTTTTACTTATTACGGGAACACTACTACATTGCATTACTTTCTACAAAGTGACTTCTTTTGCAGAGCTGGAGTGGTTTCAGTAAAACCCCGCAGAAGAATGGGTAGTGCTCGTGACTTCTGCCTGGTTTCCCAGCAGCTCACTAAGAGCACTGTTGGAGGCTCTATGGCAGATTTTCCAGCAGCTGAAAAAGCATTAATGATTTGGATTTTAAGTGGATGTTTTAGTACTTGCAGATATCCAGCTGAAAAACTGCCACCCTTGTAGTACCATGGAAGCTCTAGGCTCAGAGTTTCTGAGTTCAGCATCTTTGGAAATTTGTAGAGGTCTTTGGAATTCCTGTCTCCCCAGTCTATGGTGGAACATTCCGGGACTGCCTGTATTTCACAGAAACAGCCCCTTGGATGAATGAGCTGTCTAATTTGAGAGGAAAAAAAAAAACAAAACCCAACATTTTGTGTGGTTTTTTTTTCTTCTGATTTGTTTCTTCCCAAGATTGCTGTTCAGCCAGAAATTTCAAAATGTCTAAGTTTTGTTCCAGTAAATAACTTGAGTATTGAGCTGCAAAAGTTGTCTATTACTGGGAGCTGAGCTATAATTTTGCCAGTTCTACACCTTTCAGCAGTTTCTGTTGCTTGCTTTAGGCTGTTCAAAGTTACAAGGCATCTATTAGTGGGCAGGTGAAGTGGTGAACTGTGTAATTCATTAACCTAAAAAGTTACAGAAGAGACCTCTACTGAATGGCAGATGCTTTTGTGATGCCAGCAGAGGCGTCTGTGAAATACTCCTACTGGCATACATACTGAGTATGTTCTCTCAGCTTGTGGATTTTGCACGCTCGTACACCTAAACAGGTCCTCTGAGCTCATTTATTCTCTGGGTTTGAGGGTGGGTTGCCCAATGCAGTCTGTAGCTCTGCTGACGGCTTCTTGACAGCTTGTTTAAAGCCAGGGAATGCAAAACATCTTTTGTTTAACTGAGACCACTCAACATCTCATGATAAGATAATAGAACTACTGCAGTAGCAAATTTGGCTGAAGCAGCCTGAGATCCATAGTAACTATTTCTGAGAACTCCTGGAGGTCAAGGAAGGTCAGATGAAAAAACATGATGTCTATCTTCAAAAAATGTGAGAGCAGACAAGCCAGTTTAACTTTGTTGTTGGCAATAAGCAGTAAACAGAATGTTACTACGACTTTAGGAAGATTTCTGACACTGTCATATCATATTCTCTTAATAGTATCATAAAGAAACTAAGGAAATCTGAGTTAGTTGAAACTATACGTAAAGTGAAAGCAGAACTGCAGAGTGCCATATTGAGAGAAAGCTTATCGGTCATTCGTTGTCACACCAGGGGCCTATGCAGAGTAAAGTTCTTCAGTGTTTTGATACTGATCAGTATTTACATTAATGACTCAAATGAAAGAATAAGAGTATACTTTGTAGGTACAGAAATCACACTGAAGGACAGAACTAGAAATCCAAACTACCTTGACAAACTAAGGAAAAGTCCCAGAAAATATTTGGTGAAGCTGAATGTAAAAATTGAAATGCTTCTAAAACTTAACAAAATTGTTCCATATTTTTGTAGGAATATTCATTTGAATAAATGCAGGATGGAGTGAGATGTTGGACTGAATAAAGGCAAGATGGGGAAAACTGGTAGAAAATGACCTCGGGATCTAGATACTGAACATGAGTCAGCAATGCTCTGCAATTGTGAACAAGATGCTTATTATAGGGAGATATATCACAAAAAAGGATATATTCCGAGACACTAAAAATTACAGAAATCGTAGAGTTCAGAATGTTTAGAAATTCAAAATTCAAATTTTTATAAAGTGTTCATACAGCTTCCAACACAATAAAAACCATCTAATTTTCAGAGCGCATTGGCTCAGGATATTCAGGAGTTCCCATGAAACCTCTCATGTCAGCATGGTCACTCATGAGCATACTCCTTTGCAGGAGGGAGAACTGTAGTGACTTTATAGCTGTATAGTTTTTAATCTTGCAGTCAAGTGCCCATGGAAGAGAATCAAACCTCACTTTGTGCGCAGGGCTAACTCAGCGTAATGAACATTACAGCAAACACCAGGCATGATTGTGGTCTTACCAGTGGCAGGTGTAGTAGATGACAGCAAATGTGACCTGCCCAGATGCAGTACAGCTTTTCAAATGTGAAACTGAGGCTTTGGAGGTTGCAGTATTTGAAGCAAGTTGGAGAGCGTGCTTTGAGAGAAACACAAACTTTGTGCATACAACACCGGCAAGTATTTGTAGACAAAGGACGCAATTTATTCTTGATGTTACCCCATTGGCTTCAAGGTTCAGTCTCGCGTGTCCTGACACAGAAGAAAGGATGGGCGCAAACAGGATACTTCGCTGGGGTAGGGACCCTCTGTCCATTCTTTACTCTTTCCTTGCAGAGCCTCCTTGGGAGCATCAACGGCTTTTTCCACTGTAATAAAAAGATTAAATTCTCTCTCTTTTGATTCTCTAATATATTGTAACATTTTGTCCATGACAGGCTGTTCAAAATCTTTTCTTTGGTTTCTCAAACACAAGGAGTCTGGGCAATAAGAGGATTATTATCAGAAAGATTACACTATGCTTGCCACCTTTTTTTTCTTGAATGTGTTAGACATACTTTTATAAGCACATTTAGTAAGTTTATTCCAAAGCACTTTGCACTTACCTTCATATGAATATGTGGAATATTTTAGATTAATTATATACTAATTATAGAAATAAATCATTTTAAATAGTATGAAAAATTATTGAAAAGAATTGGAAAAATATGTAAACTGCTAAGCGAAAAGCATGGAAAACAATAAAATCTGTTAACTCCCAGCACTCTCTGGTCCATAGAGGTTCTATAGCCACCAGCTAGAGAAAACAGCAAACAGAATAAGGGCACTGTCTTAAGCTACTGCTGCTCTTCCAATGTTACTGAGATGCCAGGTATTTACCACATGGAAAAACAGATTCTGGCATTTTATTTCTATTGTAGGTTCTTTGCAGAAGTTTTTGTGTCCTCTTCAGTTTGTAATTCATTGAGGCAAACATATAATTTGAGGTCTTCTGAGGTTCTGAGTATTTGAGCTCAAAGAACTCACAGAATACCTATCTAAAGAATATATTAAGTGACTGAATGCCCATAGAGATTCTCTGCCCTATTAGAAGGATAAATTTCCTATTATGGTTAATGACTCCTATCTTCCAGCATAGTTTCCATCTACTGCTTGCTTAAACTTCACAACAAATTAATATTTGATATTATCAGTACTTCACTATTCTTTTCCACGGTTAGTTCTTTTCTTCTAACTGATCCTTCTGAAATTAATCTGCAACCAGGACACTCCCACCCTGTGTGTACATATTATGGATAGAGTTGTTGCTATTTTCTCAACATGAAATTATTTGTTCCAGTGAGTCTGGATGCTTTGGGCTGGGTATACCCATGTACATTATAGATCTTGTAACTTCAAAAAAACCCCCCATTTATGAATATTGAAAAAAATATTCTATTATGTCTTTTAGCTTTATTGTCAGTGTCCATTTCATGCTGTTAAAAACTGATTACTTTTGGATGCAGTGTAGTTAATTATTTTTGCTTTAAGATCTAAGATTGAAACCACTAGAAAATGCAATGCAAATGTTTCTAAATTTGTAATGGAAAACGAAGGTTATACTTTTGCTGAATTGTTGTATAATTTTAAACCCTTATTTAGCATCTCTGCCAAGACATGTATAGTAGAAGTCAACTATAATTCCCAAAGGAAAGTTGATTTCCCAAGGTTGTCACAAAAATTTGTATTTATAAAGGGAAATGTGCAAAGACCAAAGTTTTCCACAGAGTGAGAATTAAATCCATACATTTCAAACTTTTTGTGTGATTGTATTGACATTCTGTTTCATGTTATGAGGAGGATTAAGAATATTTGTTTTGGAAAATTGCCTCTGAGGACTTTATTTTTGTGAAAGCAAAGGCATTGTTGGGGTTGAATCAGCATCCTATACTGGTTGAAGAGTAGAAGTAATATTACATGAGTCATTCAAGATGAATTGCTGTGGTTTTAGATAGGAACTCTCAGCTGTTATTGTTAAGAAACTACACTTTCATCCATCATGCTTTGAAAGTAATTGCTTACTTTATGTAGCTATTAATGCTAATTACATTGCAGGAGCTAACGTGACAGGCTATTTGTTATCCTTGAAGGTATGAAGTAAAAAGTTCAATACGTCGACTGGTAGCATTTTTCTGAAGTACTTGACAAAGCCACCAGTTTCTGAATTATCTTCATAATTCTGCAGCTCCCTTAGATAGCATTTCATTTCTTAGTATTTTGGCCTGACCTTTAGTGGATGAAGCTTGTTTGAGTGTCAGCTAATGAACAGTGGATAGATCATTTTCATAGAAAGCCTGTATTATGCAACTCCTTTATTGTGTTTGATTGTCAGTAAGGTTTGTTTTGTTCTCACTTTTATAGACACAGTAGCTCTCAAGTGCTGTAGGAAAAGATCCAGAATCTGTGGTCCTGTTCCCAAAATTGATAGCAAAATTCCATAAAAGGATTAGGAAGATTCCATGATTTTCCTTTTTCAGCAAGGCTTTTATAAAGAAAAATGCTTAGAGTGTGAAGGTTTACGATGGCATCTATTTGCCACAAACCTTGTACGTTCTGTGGAATGAAATAGCAGTTCCTTTTTCTCCTTCCTTGTCAAGGTTAACTGACTAAGTGTATGTATGCATAAATTTGCATGGATGGTTTAAAGTCAGTCACAGTGTGTCTTAGCAGGCCTGACTTGGATGTTGGTGCTTCAGAACACACAGGAATTTTTATTGCCCTGAACTCCTGAGGCTGAGTGCTCTATACGTAACTCAAACAGATGGCACTTTTGGATGTAAGGTTCTCATACAAATATGCCAGACATAGGAGAGAGATTTAAGAACATAATATTATTAATGCCAGTGTGAATAATAACTGTGATTCTACAAAGTAATGCTTGGAAATAATCAGTATATGAAAAGCTAAAGTAACCCATAAAAGTGAATGCAATCCAAGTTAACTGACTTCTCCAGTTCTCTAAATATGAGAGAGATTCAAATTCTTATTAAGGAGATTAAAGGCATAGTGGGAAATAAACATGGTTCTAAAGCCTGGATGCATTCCTTCTTGACAATCAATGTGATTATTGACAGCAAATTTTCAAAGCCCTCTGATGACAGAGGTATGTGACTCTGCACTCCATATCATCTGAAACACATGATGGAAAAAGAGAGCATGTGACTGAAGAATAAATTTCCACAATGATGCTATTTGCATCCACAGAAAAATGTTCATTTTTCATACTTTTTCAATGGAATATGTGCATATTTAAATTAAAAACCTAATCTTAAAATGCTTCTTTCTTAAAATAGCTTGGAATGAACAACACAGTTTTCACATCTTAAGTTTAAACAACCAGTGGTGGTTCAGCTAGGAAAAATACATCTAGTTCATTTTGTCTAAACCAAAGTAAATGACCTAAGACTGCAGACTGATTGCTGCAGCATATGTTGTATCATTACTGTAGTAACAGTTGATTGAGTGCAGTTGATCCATTAAAGTCTGAAACAGTGGGTTCACTTCTGTAACTGTATGAAGACCTTTTTTTATCTGAAAAAGCAATTGGTTATGGAATTGGTTATTGGCTTTGGTGCACACGTGAAGCATTTTATCTTTCTCCCAAAACCTTATAGCAGCTCATTTCATTGTATGGTAAGCATAATTCCATGCTCCTTGTACACTTCTGTGCTGTCCAGCTGGCTCGGGTGAAATGTGTGGAATGGGAAAATGTCAGTGTCATGAAAGATCCTTTACTTGTATTATATACCTCTAAAGCACTCTGTCTCTAAAAAGTACCCTTTGTACACTAAGTCTATACAGGCAAAAAAAAAAAAAAAGGCAAAGCAGAATTCAGCCTTACTGTGCAGACACTTCAAGTACCCCTGAAACATGCCTTGGGCTAAGAAATGCAGAGGCAACTCTTCACATTAGCTCCCTGAAATCAAGCAGAACCTCTGAACCTGGTGACCTTGAAATGTCTGTACCAAACCCAAAGCTGGTGTGTTGGTGCTGTCTGCCATATGTGGTGAACTGTGAAAATGCTTGGTAAGAGGTTCACAGTGTATCCTACCAAGTAAAAAGTAAAAGCTTCAGAAGCCATGGATTTGTGGTGCAAACCTAAGGGATTTGCCATGGTCTGGTGTACTGCAAAGAGAGTCGGTGTGCAGTGCCTCTTAACATTCAACATGGGAAACTGTTCCAGCAGGTGTGCTATGAGAACTATCAAAGAATGGATTGCACATCCAGCTGCTACTGTATTTTAGGTATTAATTTGTCATGCATCATTTCCTATTATTTCATGTCACGACATATTATATTAAGTTATTTTAGGATATAGGCTGTGGCTGCAGCTGGCACTGTATGTCATGTTATATCACATCAGGTGGCAGCATAAGGTAAATGCTTGTTTTGAGCTTTTAGTTTTTTTTTCAGCAAATTGAACAGTTAGGGCCGTTCAGGTGAATGAAGTGAACAAACCACCTTGGGCTCACTGAAAGGGTAGAGAACTCAACAGCCTTTGAGGGTTAGACGCCCCTCAGGGTATCTTTTGCCACACTCCAGCGCCCTCACCACGTCACTGTGGAGCCCTTGGCTTTGTCCCAGTATGAGGGTAACTCTGCCTCTCTCCCAGGCTCAAGCCTGGTTTCCTTTTCCTGGGAGCCCTCTTGTTTTGGAGAAGAAAACCCAGGTTGTGTTTTGAGCTTTGGAGACTGAAAACTCAACATGGTCCCTGCCTCTGCCCCGCTGCTGGGGATTACAATTCATTTGGATGGGTTCCGCGGTTTTTGGAACCCGTGTCTGGGGGTTTAAGTTTGCTTGGAAGCTTGGGACATAAGGAGACAGGCAGCCATCCCTCACCCAGATCCTGGGTAGGGAACTGCAAAGGGGTGAAGCTCCCTGATGTCAGGGCATTATCCCTTATTTTTTCCAGAGATGACCTAATGACTAATACAGGCACAAAGTGGAAAGTAGATCTGGGACTCTACTTCTGCCCCTTCACAGGTCAGACTCCCTCTTACCTGAATACTTTGTTGCCCCTGACTTTTGCATTCCTGTCTGCACAGCTACCTACTTGCAGGGGCTGCATGAGCAAATACATCTTCCCTTTTCACTTCTCCTCCTGAGAAATGATATTCAGATCAAAAGAGTAACAAGTAAGCTTCCAGTCCTAGCTAAGAGAGGAAAGTGGAATATTCCTGCAATCCCTCTGCCCTTCCTTTTTGCCCAGAAGTCTGGTCTTTTTTTTTTTTTTCAGACTGCATCAAGCCTTTGGGAAGGCCCCAGCTCTTAATGTTTACCAAAGACCAAACCAGCAATCTGAGATATGATGCACCAGGGCTGGTGTCACTGCTTCGTAGCTGTTCATGGTGAACCCAGTGCTGCAGCCTCCTGCTTTTTCCCCTTCTGCAGCCCTGATGTGTCAGACCTGGCTGAAGTGAGAGCTGTCATGCTGTTGTCCTGGCTGATGAGTTTCTCTTCATGCAAAACAGCTGAAGGACATACAGCCCCTGAGCAAGTGGTTTACTTTACTAATTCTCTGATAAAACATGCTCTGTGTTTCAGCTGCAGTTAAAAGCTTCTAGCAAGACTCCTCAACTCATGAACTTTTCAGCATATGTCTCCATGTAGGTCTCAGGAGATCATGCACAAGGTATGTCACTGACTTTATCATTCATGCCGTATGTGAGGTGTTTTGCTTGCAGACGATGACGTGGATCTGCCAATGGCTCCCCAGATACAAACAAAAGACCTTTTGTTTCCAAGCTACTAGTAGTCACAACTCTCAGCACTGACATTTTCATTCCCCTGTATTCAGGGGCTATGAATAAATGTGGGCTGGAAATCAGAAGCAATGAGGGCCTGTGACAGCCTTCCTGTAAGAACAATGGGAGTGAGCTAATTACTTTTTAGCTGGACTAGAGCAGGAAGAGGATTGGATGATGTGGGTGCCTGTGGTGGCTGAGGGTTTTGTCACCGTGACCCATGTGTTTCCTTCCATGTGTTGTGCTTTCTGTTTAGAGGAGAAAACAGATTCTTGTCCGTTTGCACGTTTTCAAACTATTAGTGCCTTATGAGCTCTCAGTGCAAGTTTAAGTTGTTGGATGCTAACCTCCTCCCATCCTTATCTCTCACATAAATGTGCTGATGCTTCATACTTAGATTAATCTGCCCAGTTAGGCTCAGATGCCATTTCCATTTACATTGGCTAAGTCACTCTCAAGAGCTAACGGTCCATTAATGGTGTCCTACAATTTCTTCCATAAGTCCAGAAAGGCAAGTTCCCAAAGCATCCTCAGTGAAAAGATCAGGGTAGCTCAGCATAATGTAGCATCAAGAACCACAGGAGATGTCCGCAGATCTAAAAAGATAACATGATTAAGCAGAGTACCAGTAAAGACCCATTAAATTGATTGTGGCTTTGTAGTGTGATTAAAATCAGTTGGACAAGGGTAATCCATCTGTGCTGATGCAAGATAACTGTTCCTGTGAGTTAATGGTGTGTTAAAGAACATGCAGCATTTTCGTCTTCTAAGAACATAGGAACATTTCGTTCAGACAAAAGGGCTGTCTCATCCTGTACTCTGTCTTTGACAGCAACCAGCAGTGGTTACGTAGGACAAGGATAAAGGGGGACCCTGAGCTTGCCCCAGGGGTAAAACCACTAGTTGTATTGTAGGAAGTGTGGACATCTCTGATGAGGAAAGATCTCTGGGTTAGCCAAGGAGAGAAACAGCTGAGCTGAGTTCCAGAGACAAAACTGAGACTTTATTAAAGTTAATGGAAAATGTGGATTTCCATGGGGCTGGGATATCCAAACAAATTTTCACCCTTTGAATTTTTCACAGCAGACATGTCTGCTTCTATTAAATCTCTCAGAATCAAAAGCTACTTATTTTTATCCCTCTAGGCTCTGCTCTCCTATTAAGAAGATCACCAGCGCCAGTGGTGCCAGGACTCTAAAGGTCTATAGGCTCAGGCTGTCTGTATATAAAAACAGCCTGATTTTATTGCAGTCTGAGACTGCAAGTGCCATTTATTTAGCTGATGAACTGATGTTGTATCTCTGAGACAAATGTTGAAAAATAGCTTCACGTGTATGCACTTCAACCTGAAGACAGCAGGGGTTCAATGATGCCTGCTTGCGTATGAATGCCCAAGTATTGGGGCACTGTATGAACCCTGACGCTCAGGAAGAACTGGGGAAGCTGGGTGCCTGCTGGGCACGAACCATTTTGGTGAGACCAGGAGGAGGTGGTGAAACTGTGAGACAATGTCCTGGTCTGCTGCAGCGACTAGTATGGAAACAAGGAGAAACAGCGCTGGATCCCGCCAGGCTCTGCTTCCCTTGTTTTGCCTGCTTTTTTGCTGGGGGATGGCAGATCCAGAAATCCTACCAGGTGTTTCAAGGCGTAACTTGAGACAAAACTGAAAACCAGTCATTCTTGTGCTTTGCTTTATTGTTGTTTTGCCACAGCAGCTGTGCCAAACCTGGCTTCTGAGAGTCAGTTTACCAGGGAATGTCTCCTACTATTTTCAGGATCCAGACTGCGAAGAGTTTCCAGTAAACTCTCTAGCAAAGGCTGAGGTGCTTTGTTTAATGTAAGCAATGTTATACACAGTGGCATCATGAACTGCTTTCCATCTTATCATTTTGCCTGGATTAACATTTGTAATGAAGTTGGTGGCTTCAGTTTCATCTGAAATGGGTGCTTATCTGCGCCACCTAACTCTAGCCCTGGATAAGAATCAGGCTTTTGGCCTGGCTCTGCAGTGATGGAAACACACATTTAAGGTTAAAATATGCATCAATCTTTACGTATCAAAATCTTTTACAGTAAAGGGGTGATGGGCTGCATTCACAGTGCATGGGACAGCTTGTGTAATGTATATTTACATTATGGGTAGGCTGTCCAGTTCTACCACGCTGTACCTTT
This sequence comes from Ibidorhyncha struthersii, assembly GCA_013398815.1. Taxonomy (NCBI): domain Eukaryota; kingdom Metazoa; phylum Chordata; class Aves; order Charadriiformes; family Charadriidae; genus Ibidorhyncha; species Ibidorhyncha struthersii. Next base: position 197,668 of record VZSZ01011089.1, read on the forward strand.
TGCAGACACTAAAAGTGTAAATTACTGGTAAGTATGAAAAATGAATGAGCACATCTAAGAGATGATATATCTAACTCAGCTGACACATGAAAGGATTCTGCAGCTCTGCAGCGCAACACCTGCTGATATGAAGCAACAAAATATGTATGTTCAGTAATTCTTATTAGTATCTTCGTGCCCAATACCTGTAAGATCAATATTGCGGCAGGCTGAAATATGAAAAAAGGCAGTTTCTTTTTTATACTATTGAGTACAAATTTTGTCTTTTACCATCTGTATGTCAAAACCAAATTAGCTGCTCATGTGAGACGGAGTGATTCAGAAGCAATTACTAGTTTTTTGCTGTTTCCCTGGTTAGATTAAGGATACTTGTAGCTACCAGAGAAGAAGGCAGTTCTTTTATCTAGCTGTGAAAAAGGTCTTTGGATGTATTTTTTTTCTTTGGGCATATCAGAACCATTGGTGATTAATGAGGATCATGCTTTAACACAATTTCTTTATAATGTTACATATCAGAGAGCTCTTAAAGTAACTGCATGTTGAAAGGAAGAATGGCTCATCACGGGTTGTTACACAAGCGTTCTTGGGGAAGGGTGCAGGTAATGATCTTCCAGCACAAAGGCAGTCGCAGAGGTCTCATTATCTTTTCCAGAGTTTTCATAGGCTTCTCACAGTGCCTGCAACTAGCATAAACAAGAAACAAGCTTGGGGTACCTCATAAACTGGAATATACAATGTAATTATTTCCTCTCAGCATAGACTGAGAAATTAGTTTTCCACTGTTCCTTAAATAGCAAAACAAAACAAAAATCCATTTTGAAAAAAGAAGATGAATGCCTTGTGTTGGAATAAAGGGCCTTTTACCTTGTTTTGTCTTCTATGGCTTCCATAAATAAATGTTAATTGTTAATACAAATAGTAGACAACATTGTAGTCTAAATACTTATTTGTATTTAAAATTAGGACTCTCAAATGCAACTGCTTGATGCACTCTGAGTCATTTTTGAAACCAGAGGAGGTTTCTGAATAAAGAAAAAGTCACATATCCAGAATTCAAATCCTAGAATTGCCTAAACCTACACTTTGGAGCCCGAGAGATACGTTGAAACACTTGCATGTCCAGGGCATCACCGAAAATGGTAGGCAAGTGAGATGAAGTTTGAAAATGGCAGCCAAGAAAGAGATGCTGTATGGCAACAAATGGCTGTATTTCTGAGGACGAGCCTTCAGGTTAAATGTATTGCAGCTGCCTCTAGTTTGAAGAAGTCTAAGGAGCTGGGTTTTATACTGTGAAGCATAAGGTCTTTTACAACCATTGGTTAAAAACTTCTGAAGAGTCTTGGGCCACATTCAGCCCCTGGATAGACCGAGTATACACACACAACTCTGACTTCAGTGGGAATTTCATGCCCATCACCAGAAAAGACTCAGACTTGCTATTTAATATGCTTTCTGACATTTTAGACTCTTCTTTCCTGTAGAAGTAAGAGCATTCACACATCAGGGAGCATTCCAAGCCTCAGTGTGCCCTAGTGACCACTGTCTGCCAAGTTCATTCACTGATCACCAGGGAGCAATCCACCTTCATGAAGTAGGTAGATTTAATTTTCCAAAATAAAACCTTAAAGATTCAGATGTGAGTAGAAATGAACAGACATTTATTATTGATGCCTTTTATTAAATATTTATGGAGAGCCATAACTTTGCCTGGTATTTTAAGTATAGTATTTAGAGATTTATTTCTTTCACCTCTTTTGGATTACTAACACAGATGTACTTTCATGGGCTTTGAATTAGTTATCTTGGCTCCATGCTAGCTAGCATTGGGGTGTGATTCAGCTGGACGTTTATGTCCTTTTGTAGCATGATGTGTTGTTCTGATGAGAGCTAATGAGCCTCTGGATACAGCACATGTTTCCAGCTGGGCTAGGTCAAGGCTTTCTAAAGATGCAGTTCCCCACATCTTTCTTTCCCAAACAAACTTGACGATAATACCAAGTAACAAAGAATAGTACAGTGCAGAGTTTCAAATTCTTGCAAGCAGTCTCTTTTTATCACACTATCTATTAATCTATATGTCCAGTACAGTCTACTGAGTCTGGGACATACTCAGTTAACCAGATATAAGCATCTGCTTTAGGGTGAGCTGAACTACTCTTGAAGCTCCAGTTGCCTTGACTAGGTCTCCATGGACTGTAATGGGAGCTTAGACACCCAGCTCATGTAGAGAAACTTTACACTGTAAGCCAAATCTCACCCAAAGTGTTCAATGTTACCTTTCTTGGAACCATGCTCTACTCTCCCTAAGACAGAAAGAGGAACAGCCACCAGAAAAAAAAAAACAAGATGAAGGGGATCCTGTATCCTCCCCCCCTCTAGGCTGAAGGCAGTAGCTTAAAGGACAGGCGTGAATGGAGGCAAGTCCATGCTTGGGGCAGCAGACAAACCCTCCCCTTGCCCACCCCACCTTCCCAGGTGCCTCTGTACAACAGGTATGATGCTGTGGATATGGAAGGGCAGACAATGGGTGGGATGGTCCATCTTCACCAGAGGTCTTGCCAAGGTCAGAAAGACCTACCCCCTGTGTCATGCCCACCTCCATGAGGAAGAAAAGATGAGTTATAGTTGTAGGCAACTCCCCTCTGAGGGGAAGAGAGGGTCCCATTGCTGGACAGACCCTCCTCTTAGGGAAGTCTGCTGCATCCTTGGGGCCCAGGTTAAGGACATCACTACAAAAATTACTACCCTCATACTTGGACTATTATTACTCTTCCATGTCGGTGGCGATGAAGCCGCAATATGTAGTCCAAGGGCAATCAAAAGAGACTTGAGGGCCTTGGGACAGTTGGTAAGGGAATCTGGAGTAGAGGTTATTTTTTCCTCTCTCCTTCTAGTTGCGGGTAGTGACACTGGAAGAACCAGATGGGTCCAGTCCATTAATACATGGTTCCATGGCTGGTGTCACTGATGCAAGTTTTTTTTTTTGATAATGGGAAGGCCTACACAGCACCAGGACTGCTGGCATCAGATGGGATTCACCTTTATCAAAGTGGGCAGAGGGTCTTGGCTCACAAGCTAGTGGGGCTCATCATTGACAGAGCTTTAAACTAGGCTTGAAAGGGGAGTGGAGTAATATCAGGCTTTCCCATGACAAGCTGCAGGATGACCCACCAAGGTTAGAAGGCAGGGTGCTAATGGGGGCCTGTTGCTCTGAGATGTGCTGGCTGTACTGCAGCACACTTGAAGTCTTACAGACATGTGACAAGGGCTCCTAAGGTAATAAGAGCCAAGAAGGAAACATCAGTGAAATACCTCAAAAGAATTAAGGAGTGTGTCTGTAAGAAAGTGACACGGTTGACAACCCAGCTGAAGTGCCTCTACACCAATGCACGCAGCATGGCCAACAAACAGGAGTATTTGGAAGCAGTTGCCATTACCAAAATTTGGTAGGACGCATCGCATGACTAGAGTGCTGCTATCGACAGCTACAGGCTGTTCAGAAGGGACAGACAAGGAAGGAGGGGTAGAGGCATTGCCCTCTACATCAAGAAATGGATAGAGTGTGAAGAGCTGTCTTTGAAGAATAGCCATGAGCAGGTTGAAAGCTTATGGGTAAGAATTAGAGATAGGGGCAACAAAGGGAATGTTGTGGTTGGTGTCTACTACAGGCCACTTGATCAAGGGGAGCCCATTGATGAAACCTTCTTATTTCAGCTACAGAATGCATCACACTCACAGGCTCTCATCCTACTGGGGGACTTCAGCCACTCTGGCATCTGCTGGAAAAGTAACGCAGCGAGCTGTAGGCAATTCAGGAGACTCCTGGAATGCATTGAGGATAACTTCTTAAGCTAGATAATAGCCCTTCCAGAGGGAATGTGATGCTGGACCTGTTGGTCACCAATGCAAGTGAGCTAATCAGTGATGTCAAGATTGGAGGCAGCCTGGGCTGCGGTCATCGTGTACTGGTGGAGTTTGCAGTCCTGCAAAGAGGGATATGGGTCGGGCAAAGAGTAAAGTCAGGACTCTGATTTTTAGGGAAGCAAAATTCCAGCTCTTCAAGGAGTTAGTCAATAGAACCCCCTGGGAAATATCCCTCAAGGACAAGGGAGCAGAACAGAGCTGGCAGATCTTCAAGGATGCTTTCTGTAGAGTGCAAGAGCTCTCAATCCCCAGATGTAAGAAATCAAGAAAGGAGGGCAAGAGACCAGCATGACTGAGTTGAGACCTGCTGGTCAAACTAAAGGGCAAGGAGGAAATGCACAGACAGTGAAAGCAGGAACAGGTTTCCTGGGAAGAGTATAGGGATGCGTCCTGATTGTGTAAAGATGCGGTCAGGAAGGCGAAGGCACAGCTAGAGCTGCACTTGGCAAGGGATGCAAAGAATAATAAGAAAGGCTTCTTCCTTTGCATCACTTATGAGCAGTCCTGGCTGACCAGGGAGGTCCCAGCTGACTGGAGGTTGGCAAATGTGACACCCATCCACAAGAAAGGCCGGAAGGAGGACCCGGGGACATATAGGCCTGTCAGTCTGACCTCAGTGCCTGGGAAGGTCATGGAACAGATCATCTTCAGTGCCATTACACAGCGCATGCAGGAGAACAGGGTGATCAGGCCCAGTCAGCATGGGTTTGTGAAAGGCAGGTCATGCCTGACAAAACTGATCTCCTTC
>VZSZ01011089.1:202781-251920 GCA_013398815.1 Ibidorhyncha struthersii
TGGTGAGCAGGACTCAGGAAGTGATCATTCCCCTGTACATGGCACTGGTGAGACCCCACCTCGAGTGCTGTGTTCAGTTCTGGGCCCCTCACTACAGGAATGACATTGAGGTGTTGGAGTGTGTCCAGCGAAGGGCAACAAAGCTGGTGAGGGGTCTGGGGGACAAGTCTTATGAGGAACAGCTGAGGGAACTGGGGCTGTTGCGCCTGGAGAAGAGGAGGCTGAGGGGACACCTTATTGCTCTCTACAAGTACCTGAAAGGAGGTTGTAGAGAGATGGGGGCTGACCTCTTTTCCCTAGTGACAAGTGAAAGGACGAGAGGAAAAGGGTTCAAGTTATGCCAGGTGAGATTTAGGTTGGATATTAGGAAATTTTTTCCACTCAAAGGGTTATCAAACATTGGAATAGGCTGCCCAGGGAGGTGGTGGATTTGCCATCCCTGCAGTTGTTTAAAAAAAGGGTAGATGTGGTACTTGGGGACATGGTTTAGAAGTGGTTTTTGTCATGTTAGATTAATGGTTGGACGTGATGATCTTAAAGGTCCCTTCTGACCTCAACAATTCTATGATTCTATGATAAGTATGTCAGACAGAAAAGGAAGGTCAAAGAAAATGCATCCCCGTGATGAGCAAGACTGACAAACTGGTCTGGACTGATATCCTGGGCTGCATCAAAAGAAGCAAGTCCAGCAGGTCAAGGGAGGTAATTCTGCCCCTCTATTCGGCTCTGGTGAGACCTCACCTGGAGTACTGCATCCAGTCCTGGAGTCCTTAGCACAGGAAAGACATGGACCTGTTGGAGCGGGTCCAGAGGAGGGCCACAAAAATGGTCAGAGGGATGGAATTCCTCTCCTGTGAGGACAGGCTGAGAAAGTAGGGGTTATTCAGCCTGGGGAAAAGAATACTCCGGGGAGACCTTATTGTGGCCTTCCAGTACTTAAAGGGTGCTTATAAGAACGTTTGGGACAAACTTTTTAGCAGGGCCTGTTGTGCTAGGACAAGGGGTAATGGCTTTAAACTGAAAGAGGGAAGATTGAGACCAGATAATAGGGAAGAAATTTTTTACGCTGAGCGTGGTGAGACACAGAAACAGGTTGCCCAGAGAGGTGTTAGGTGCCCCATCCCTGGAAACATTCAAGGTGAGGTTGGATGGGGCTTTGAGCAGCCTGATCTAGTTGAAGATGTGCCTGCTCATTGCAGGGGACGTTGAACTAAATGACCTTTAGAGGTCCCTTCCAACCGAAACTATTCTATGTTTCTATGATTCAGGACTGGATTTAGTTCCCCACACATGGGTGTTAGGTGCCATTTGAAAGGCCCCTGGGGATCACACCTACCACCTAGGACCACTCAAGAAAGGTAGAAGACTCTTAGAGGTCCAGTTGCCTATTACCCAACCTTTAGTCTTATGGCATTAGGTACCTGCAGTCAGATACCTGAATTCTGTTTTTAAATCCCATGTTGATTATGTTGGTCTATCAAAATAACTCCTTGAGATAGATGCTGTTCTTCAATCACTCAAGACAGAATAAATATGTAACGTGTATTTGGCAACCTTTTCATTATAGATACCTTAATACTGATCTTTCACAGTTTTTCTTCTGGTTTGTTTTTAATAATGTATTCACTTTGAATGTGTTCCTGCCTTTTATGTTTGGTGTTTTCCTTTGCTTTATCTACACTGTGGCTATTTGTTTTGTAACTAATAACAGGAATATATTCTAAAATCAGTCATAGGCTATCTCTATTTTATTTTTTATAACTGTTTATTTTTGAAATGTGTTTGGGTTTTGTGTTGATATTATAGTTGTTTACTTAGCATGGTGCATTTCATTCCACTAATAACTGCTCTCCTGCAAGATGAGCTAATTTTGCATAAACGAGTCTGTAATTACAGACTCCTTTAAAAATAACAAAATTCCCTTCACTTTCAAAAAATGTATTAAGTGATTCTGATTGCTTACATTTTATGCATAAAATTGAATTGGGCTATACACATTTATTCCTTCAGGGCAGCAGAATGGACAGAAAGCTATCGCAGTTATTCAGTGATATGAGGTAACATCACAGTTTGTTTTAGCCCTGATATAGAACTGCTTGAAAGGTTTTTGGGTGAGGATAATGTTACTTGTTTCTCAGGAAATTTTCCTAAGGACACAGAGGAAAATTTTTATTGTGGCTGAATGTTATCTAGTCTTTCATGTTCTAAGAGAATTTCTCAAGATCTGAGAACTATCCTCCTAGTTCTGATTCTCATACACATGATTATCTTTTCTATATCTAAATGATCATTCAGGTAGCTGATACAAATTTTCGTGATGGATTGGTATTTTTGGATTATTTTTGTTAATGTATAAACCAAGCCAATGCCACTGTGATGATCAGCTTTCTGCATTACCTGTTGATTCACTCAATCTAAAGCTCGTACTGAAGTTGCAGTTTTTTCATGGGACCTGTGAAGACATTTTGAAGAACACCAGAGCTGATAGACTGCCTGGTCCATAGATGGGAGGCTGTTAACTTCAGTCACAAGGGGATTAATCCCCAAATACAGGAGACACAATATCTGCTTGTGTTTGTGGATTTGCCCCTGCTTCAACAAGTGAAGAGGTGCTAGAGTCATATTCCAGTTTCTTGCAATGCTGATGACCACGAAAGGCTGAAATTCAAGTCCTGTGATATTTTCCTCAAAGTTCATAGAAGAAATTTCTTCAGGAAAAACTCCACCTATACATTGGATTCAAACTCATTTCCTTTAGAAAAAACTCCAAGTTGAATAGAAGATAGCTCATCATTAAAAATATTGCTACTTCTTTAATGATCTAATTAGTTTTACCTGCCAGGGTCAGCTTCATTGATTTCAATTAAAAGAAAAAGGAAAGACCTGTCAAGTGACCTACTTCCTAATGTATTCAGTAAGATCAAGGTTGGAGCAGCAAAATGTTTTAATGAACACAATCCCTGTTTGCTAAAAGTAAAGCTATTACTGATTTCTTATTGATCTGAAAAAGAAAGGATAAACTAGGTTAGAGGATATTTCATGTTTTGTCATTAAAAATCAATGAAACCAAGACTGACCTGCTTTCTCCCTCTTGTGTTTACACTTGAAACAGATTACATCGTTAGGGGAACAGTAATGGTCTAATTATTTAGACCATTCTTAATTCAAATTGTAGAAGTGGATGAACTTGCCTAACTATAAATAACAAAATGCCTGTATCTACATAACAGGATGTGGGGAAATGGTGTGCTGGGAGTCAGACTATGGCCACAGAACAGTATTATTAATATATGGCATCACTTCACAAGTACCCTGTAACATTATGTTGAATGGGAACATCAGAGCTAAGAAGAAAAAAAGCTTTCAGATCAAACTTCAGTAACAATTTTAGTAATAAGTGAAGTCTCCTCTCTTTGAAGAGCGGTAATGTTGTGTGTGTACATCATAGCTGATGAACTGGTGGTCTAAAGGCCATCTTCAAGGCCTGTAAAACAAATAGCACATATTGCTTAGCCAGATATTGCACTATGGAATATTATGGTGAAGGCTGTGTCTGTGCGGTTAAATGAAAGTGGTAGATGGAGTGGCCCTGAGCACTGGATCCCTCCCTGTGTGACTGTTACCTCTCACCCTAGCTCTGCTTTGGACCATTCCAGCTGGCTGAACCAAATTTCTGCAGGTGTTAGCAGCATGGCTGTGATCTAGCCACTGCCACTTGGTCTTGGTGCCAGGGATTGCTCCTCAACCCTTTTTTTTGGTTGGCAGTAGGAACATGGCCAGTGGGACTTACTTAGAGCCCAGCCTTACTAATCCTTTCTCAGACAGTCCGTGTTCTTGGTGCACTGTCATAGCAGTGTCAGTAAACAAAAGTCAGCAACGATGACTTTTGTGAATAAGGAACTTTTGGGCTAGGCTTATAGACTGGGTAAAGAGATCAGCTGAACCGCTGTTGGGATCTCTCCGACCTTTCTGTCTTCTTTGACCTAAAGGCTGTTTGCCTCAGTGGTCTCAGTGCAATAACATATAATAGGGAAATGCATGTTACGCTGTGTTGGCAATTTTCTAGCCTTTAAATGCGTTGTTTTCTATTTTCATCTTGAGCTTTTGTGTAAAAGTCCCCTAGCACAGTACTACCATTAGCCTTAGCCAGGAGGCTCGTCTTGTTGGACGTTGGAGGACTCTGAAGGGCTGAGATACATGGCCCATTGTTGTATTCCTTTCTGAAGTACAGAAATGGGTTTTATTTTTTCTAGTTCATGCCTGCAAATTAGAACAAGCTTAAAACAATAACGACTCAAGCTTTTCCTCTTTAGACAGGCAACCAATCAGGCTTTGAATGACTATTGTGCAGGTGAAATCAAATTTACTTTTGCTGATGTATACTATCATGTTTTCCACCATTTATATTCACAGGTGTGAAGTACCATCTTTTGTTAGGCTATCCCCTTTAGGCTTTGTATTTCACTTTATATGTCCCTAATAGTTTTAGACATTTTGTTAAGTAATTCTTATGTATGTCCATTTCAGTTCAGCTGCCAAATTGCCAAGTAAGCTTTTAATAAAAATAGTATTTTTTCATATAACTTCTTCAGAAGCCTGTTCAGTCAATAATTTGAATACAAAGCCTTCAAACCCTTTTTATAACATTACCAGAGCCAGGATTAGACTGACAACTTGGTAATTATAAAGCTGAAGTTTTTGGGCTATATATTATTTCATCAGTTCGATAGACTCAGCTTTGCAGAAGCACAACAAAGTGGTCAGTGAAAGAGAACTTTCTTGCTCTATAATGAATTTTTACATCAAAATTCCAAAATTCAAGTAACAAACCATAGCCTGTTGAAGCCTCCTTATTATTATTATTATAAGCTCCATGAACTTCTTATGTGTGTGACTGCAGTGTCAGATAGAAAATAGGTCAGCCAGATGTCCTGCTCTGCATTTTTTGAAAGTGAGAGGTAGTTAGGTTACTTTCGTAGCAGTCTTCTGGGAAATCAGTGCATCTTAAAGCCAGATGGTTATTATCATTTGTCAGGTATCTTGAGTTTCTGCTTAAATACATGCAAAAAACCCTTGACAAAAAAAGCATAGCATTCAAAACACACAGGCTGTAGTTTCTACAGTAAAACAGATAGTTATATAGCAATGGATGCTATGAATATCATGCTGGTGCAACAATTCTGCTTAACTCACGCTGTATTTTTCTGGTGTTTGGTATCTGAGGGCTGTTTCCTACATGAAGTACTAGCAACGAAGCTGTCTCACTCCTTGCCTGGGAACACTGAAAAAATTGCGAGGAATTTTTTAAAAAAGAACAGGAACAATTACTTGCAAAATAAAAGGAGCAATTAGTTGCAAATAACATGAGAGAGAACGCTAGCAATCTACTTAGTAGTACAATAAAACATATGTATGGTACAATAATTGAGATCAGAGAAAAACCTCTTCTGCGACGGCTGTTCTAGACATGTTCTCCATTTCTTGTGAAGTGCAAAGGATGCTATGTTTATCCTTGGAAAGAAAGACTGTAGGTATTTTGAAATTTTTTACTTGCTGTTCTTCATCGTGCCATTCTCCTGTTTGCTGTTTGCCACCAGCCTGGCAATGACCTAGTTCAAGACAGCCAGCTTATTCTCAAAGTGTATTTGATTTTACATTTAAAGTTCACATGCTAAGATCCTTCTGGGACTTTCAGTCTTAAAATTTATCCCTTGTGAAAGTATTTTAAGAATTCTGGGCATGTTTTATTAGCACAATAAAGTTATTTTATTTCTACTTCAAAAAAGCACCTGAATGATGCTCTGAGTCATATGGTTTAGTTTTAGGTAGTCCTGCGAGGAGCAGGGAGTTGGACTTGATGATCCTTATGAGTGCCTTCCAACTTGAGATATTCTATGATTCTATGAAATGGATACTAAAATACAGTTCACTCTGTGACCACACATTGGTATTTTGCTGTGATTTTAACAGCTACTCCTCTTTGGACTTCATAATGTCTTAAATATGTAAACAAATAGACATCATTTTGTATTAAGTACAAGCTAGTCATCTCATTCCGATGGAAGATTGAAAATTCCGTCCTCAGTGTTTAATACCTGTTTGGTGCCACGTATGTGAAGCTATAGGGTCACATACAGGAATCTAGGGTGAGAAGTTTGGTTGCCTTTCTCATGTGAAGAGGTAATACAAATAAAGTGTAAAGTTAAAAAAGAGAAACTTTTCAGAGAAAAGGCACTAAAATTACTTCACATGTTGGCGCTTGTATGGTGCTCTGTCATCCTGCTACTGTTATGGTCCTTACTGTAGGAAGCACAGTGTTTGAAGCACTGGTGTAGCATGTGCTGGCCTTGGCATCCATGTTGCTGTGAAGATAGACCTGTTGGGAATACTACCAAAGTAGAAACATCCAGTACTTGGTGATGGGCTGTACCAGGGAACAGATTTCCCTCCCTTCTTGCCCTCAACCATATGGGGGATGTGAAATGTTCCAGGGAATGCTGTGTCTTGTTAAGTTTTTGGTTTTCAGTTGTATCAACCAGTTTTTCAGCATTGAACTCTAAAGCAACTTGCTCATCCCTTCCTCCAACCCTTCACCTGAGAAAAAGAAAACCAACTCCTAACCCTTTAACACTAAAAATGGCCATGTCCATAACACTCTGTCCTCCTGCCCTCTTTATAAAGCAGTGCGATGATTTTACAAGCTTGCATGGCAGCTAGAAACTAGATCCTATGCACGAGTAGAGAAAGGCAGGTAAGGTGATTTGTCTGTAGGGCAGAGCGAGGGAGCAGTGCCAGTGAAAACTCTGATCCTGGGCAGAGAGGAAAGCAGGGCATTGGGAGGCTGTGTCTGCACAAGGGGTTGTTCTGGCTGTCCCAGGAGGAGCTGCTGGGGACCCTGGCTGCAGCCAGGTCTTCAGCCCTGAGCCCAGCCAGCCTGGAAAAACAGACTAGCCAAGCGTATAGTGCCCTTATGGCAAATGTATTCCTGTATCTTTAGAGCAGTTTACTCATAATGTCCAAAACAGCTTGGTAAAGATCTCCATTACCCGTTCTCACATTTTGATGTCCCTAGCCTAGGAGGACAAGTTATCTTTATCACCTGAATAGTTTTTCCATCCTGTCCCTGAAGGCTTTAGGTCCAAACGATCCCTGACTGATGAATTGTGTGTGTCAGGCTGGACAGGTGGAATGATTTGCCTCCTGTGACCGTTTCTGAAATGCCACAAATGGCACAATGCCACAAAACCAAGGTGACTGTACAAGTGACGCTGCCTGTTTGGACAGAGCACTAATGCTGCCATAAAAGAAGTTACCAGAGAGACAAATCAATCTTCCTTTGTATTTATTTAGTTTTAAGAAAGTACAGTGTACAACACTTGTTGTACGATGAACAACATGGAGGCAGAAGCTGGGAACAAAATAGATGGGCACAGAACAAGATAAAAATAAGCACAGATCTTGTGTTGGGTTTGTTTCTCACCTACATGACAATGAAAACCACAACATCCGTAGGTGCCAGGTGGTCCAGAACTAGACAATTCATTTCAGACCCACAGAGGTCCTTTGGCTTACTCCAACAGGCTGCATTTGTCATCCACCCACAGGAAGGGTTGTTATCCAGTTCCTCTGGTCTTTAGGATCCTTTGGCCTCCCACTTACCTTGCCAGGAAACAGTGTGGGCTAATTGGAGATGAGGTTTATAACTGATTTCTAAATAATAAGCTAATTCTCTTTTGTCAAGCAGTGATACCAGCCAACTGCTAAATTATTAGAAGAATGTTGACCAAAGCATTTGAAAAATATTTGATTTTTATATTTACATAACACAGAATGAAGGGAGTAGTGATTAATAAAATCATAGATAAGTTATTATTACAGCTTACATCATAATAAAAAGGTGTATATACTTCTTGGTAATTCTCTTATGGCTGTGGGATCCTTGTGGCTAACTGGTGCCAGTGGCCAGGTAAGATTCCCTTGTCAAGCCATGCCATACTACTATCCAGGAGGTTTCCAACATTTTCACTGCTGTTGTGGCCCATTTATGAGCTTGATTTCTTCCTTATCTGCCAGCATTAGCATTCATTATGTTAAAACCTCATTTTGCCTTTGTATAAACAACAGTAAATATATAAATAATTTTTATTACTGATGCTAGTTGAAAATCCGCAAAAGCCCTGAAGTCACATCAGTATAGGTTTTCATTGTCTCACTGAAGTACTGTGGTTTCCTTTTCATTCTTACTCTAGGGAAAAACTACTCCATGAAATGGTGTCTCTCAACAACAAAAACTGTGCAAGAGTTCTATACTTTTTAATTTCTACATTTAAAGTCTGAGAGGTTGGAATCAACTTTTGAATTAAGTCAGGTTCTCATTTAGACAACTATGCTTTGAATCTGTCTTTTTCTGGGGGAAGATTTCTGCTGTAAAATGGGACGCTGGTTTTTCCGGTTCTAATGGTGCTGGAATCTCCTTTTTACAGCCATCCAAACTTTTATTGAGAACTTCTGTGGCTGTTATCCTCTGAGAAGATAGTTGCTCATGACCAGATTGTAAACTGGGATGGTAAGGTGCCCAAAAAACCTACTATGAAACCTGGTTTAGTGAAGTTTTAGTATTAACTATCTTTGTGACTATTATAGCACATGATGAATTTCCTGAAAAATGATGATACAGAGCAAGACAGCCTCCCTAGGCAGCATTTAGCAGCTTATAGGCTGTGTTTCCTAGTGCACACTCAGAATGTGTGCTTTATAAATTATTGTAATCTGCAACTCTTCCTTAACTGTGTAACATTGACCATAATTTTTATTTCATTTATGAAGATGGAACAGGGGTTATCCAAACTTCTCTTAAGTGGATCATCTAAGCCAGGTCTTCTAGGTGGTTTATTTTTTACCAGATAAACAATATTAGACCATTTTTATATCTCCTTTTTTTAGGTATACTGATTTTTTTTTTCACTTAATATGATGCTGACTCCATCAGGATAGGAGTTAATTACATATTTGATAAATAATTTTTGCGAAATGCATGCTCAGAAAAGCATGGGATTAACACTCTGAACATGCAGTTCGCAAAAGGAGATACAAGTGCCTTCATCATCAGGAAAATCCTCACAGGCTCAGCTGCAAGTGGGATCTCACACCACAAATGACTAGAGTGATCTTTTCTAGCAACTATTGGGACTTTGTCAGTCATTGCACACACTTTTGAGTCTCCGCTAACTTTGCATGGAAAAATGCAAAGTTTGAACAGGAATTGTTTAGTAATGCCAATCACTGAAAATCACAAGTGGAGGTAGGTAGGTGTGTGCTGAAACCAGTTCCATTATTTTTTGCAACTTGAGTGGCATGTCTGTGTCAGACACAAGCCTCTCTCATGTTCCCAGACTGTACATGACATTGAATAGATGAGTAAAGGAACAATAACTTCACCGTTCACATCATCAGTTGCACAAGGTAGCACTTCTTTTCTAGACTCTTTTCTAGACTCTTCAAAATCCTGTTTTTTAATGCGTGCTGCCAACAATAAGTGAATACTCTTCCAGTTTTTCTTTCAGCAATTGTGTCTTGTGCCTCTACAGAATTTGTACGCAGAGAAATTAACTTTATAGGTCATGCAGGCAGTAGACAAGCAAGCATGTCCCATCCTTTTTAATTCTCCATGGTCAGCTAGAACAGAGCAAGATTTAAACCCCAATCTTTTGTGCTTTACTGTCAGTTAGTGATGCTGTTATTAAAAAAACATTGGTTTTCAAACCAACAACTGGGAATTTCATGCAGTTTGAAGTGTTGATTATAATGCATGACATCTTCATTACCTAACCCCGTTACTTGTCCAGGTTAGGTTTTGATCTGCACTTTGCTTTCTGCCTCCCTTTATTTTCTTGTGTTTATTTAGACAAGGTGAAGATCAAGCAGTTTAGGTCTCAATGATTAAATTGACACAGATTCTACTTTTCATAATAAACTTACAAAACAAACAGCCTCACCCAAGGCTTTTGATAGTCCCAAGGACTTCTGTCTACAACATTTCTACCTGTGTTCAGAGGCACAGATTTGGATGAAGGCCTTATGGCACCATTTGCATCAGGGCCAAGACCTATTTTCCTGTGCTAGTGTTTAGTAGGCACATGGGATAACAGGAAAGATGTAATGTGTAGTCCTTGTCTGGGGAATGCATGGTAGTGGATGTAGCTGAAAGGCAAGTTTTAAGGTCAGTGTCTTTTTCTGACCACCAAGGCTGGGTCCTAACTTTCTTTTTCTTCAATTTTTCTCTTTTTTTTCCAAATTTGTGCTCCTTTTAGACCTCGTTTGCTCCACCCTTGCACCCCCCTTCCCGTTGGTCTTTCTTGAGATATCAGAAAGCTTTGATTGCTCATATGGCACAATGCCCTGATGGGCACAGGCACTGGCTGCATACCACTGCTTGACTCTCTAATACTGAGAGGAGATTCAGTTACACAGATGTGCTTCCTGGGCTTGTAGAGCAGAGGTGTCTGATGGTGAGCGCAGGTAGAGGGAGAGGGGCATCTCTGACAGAGGGTGAAACTTGCTGGAGGCAGTTTTAGGAAACGGGTGAAGAACCAGGAGTGTTTCTAATAGTTCTCCAGAAGGGGGTGAGATTACTTCCAGCTCAGCTGAGGCCACAGCTAAGGAGACTGTGGAGGCTACCTCTCTTCTCTTTCCAAGTCAATCCCTTTGAGTCAGTCCTGGTCATTTGGCTGGAGGTTTATATTGCTGTGGTTTCAACCCTACTTCTTCCCTGGGGAAAGCTTCAATACCTGCTCTGGGTCCAGCATATGAAGGGCAGGACCTCTCCAGATGTCAGTGCATCCTGGAGACAAGGAGGGGGAGCTCAGTGGCTCTATTAATGCTGATAAATAAAGGAGGCAGGGACCAATCCCTGATGCCAATGCCATGTGGCGTGACCTGTCTTACATTCATATGGCTTAGAGCTTTTCCCTGGTGGAACGAACTGGCTGTGAACATACCTACCCTTGGTTTCCTTTGGGACACAGATAGTGCCCCTGAGATATAATTCACCTTTTGTGCCTGGGGAGGTGAGTTTCAGTTCAAAATGTCCAAAATATAGTCTGAAGTCTGTGTTGCGGTCTACTGGAAAGCTATTTTTTCAGAATGAAACTGAGGATGTGTCTGGCATGATTCGGGGTATGATATAAGGTGGGGTGGGGGTATTTGAGGTGAAGAGCCTGTTGAAAAACAGTTGAAGGAGTTTGGAGGAACTCACACACAGAGGGGCTGGAAGAAGGCTCAGAAATGCCAGAGTATCCCAGACCCTGCTACCCTCTACGTTATATTCCTTCTTCCCACTGCTGCAGTCTTCTTGAGCACCCAGTCCCTCCCGGTACACATTCATAGGTACTATTCAATTTCTTCTTTAGAAGAATTTGAGCTCCTTTTGAATTTTCTGCTATGCCCTTATTTTTTTTTGTACAGCTTAAAGCCTTTCCCCAAAGCCCTTGCTAGAGAAGATTGCATCAAAACATTTGTCTGTCTTCCTTCAGCTTTCAAATGCTGGGTGTGAATTGATGATAGCAGGATGAGAGGCAGCTGCACTGAATTCTGATCTGACTCACATACTACCCATCTGGTATTGAAGACCTCAAAGTCAAAAGTTTTAATGACCTTTCATCTTCACAGTGTGCTTGTAAAGTGTGATCCCTTCCATTAGTGAGCACTGATGAGTATTGTGCTCTCTCTTTTCCCTCCAGGTGTGCACCCACTACAAAGCTGACATAAAAGCCAGAGAGTTAGAATAATTTTGGTGACAATGAGAGCCATGAGCTAATCCCAGATGCAACCAAAAGAAATGAGCGAAACTTGCCATTTTTAGGAAAAGCTTTTTTTTTGTTTCCCTTAACTTTTTTTTTTTTATATATATATTTCTCCAGAATGCTGTTTGTCAAGTTTGCCATGTTCAAATATTCCCAAATCTGGAACAGTGATGTTAACCACACATCCATATAAATTTTAAAGCACTTAAATGAGTTGATGAGGAAGAGCAAGCGCATTTTTAATTCCAGTACAAGTGGCGCTCAGCTATAATAATAAGCAAGGAAGAGTATTATCGGAAGTATACCTTTCTTTCAGTACAATTATGCTAATTGCTTCTCCATCTGGGACAATTCTAAGCACTATTTTAGCAGCATTTCTTATCAAAATTGCTCCAACATTTTAATTAAACAGCATTTATTTAATCTCCGGGTCTTTAAAATCGGTGGAACGCTTCTTAATGAGTGTTTTTCTGGCTTAGAAGATCCCTGTTGGAGTTGGTTCAAGGATGCAGACCTGGCAAGCAGGAAGGCAGGAGGCTGAATCCCCTCCCAGGGGTTTTGGAGCCTCAGTGTCTTACAGCATGGGCACGTTCTGAAACTGCCAGGGGGAGGTGCTCTTCACAGCCACGCCCGCTGCTTACTTCTCTCTCCCTCTTTTGGCTAAGGTAAATTACCTCCGTATATTTTTGTGTTCAAGACTCCCTTAGCCTCAATTTCTTGCTGTTGTAAACAAAGTCCAAGGAAGCTGCTAGTGCTTGTGGCAGCATTAACACTTAGACTCTTGACTTGTGGCAAAGCACTTAGTTTTACACTGTTCAGAAAGATATCTGACCGCTCTAAGAAATACTATTCAAACAGAAGAAATACAGCATTGCTTTTCCTCTGATGTACAGCCACAAGTAGAGGAAGTGATCAGGTTCATAACCTGCTAAGCTCAGGTACTTTTTCAGCAGTGTAAAATAATGGTTGTGTTGGAACGTGGTTGTATTCACATTAAACACATGGTTGTATTCTGTTTTCTTTACTTCTCTCACTGACAGTGAGAACTGCTATTTGATTGTAACACATTGATGCACTTTGCCTGAAATACCTTAGTTAGTGATCAGTCACCCCACTGAAAAAGGGCTGCACGCATTATATTCACCTAGGAACCTCGCTACTGTGTACACATGATTAAGAGTTCTGGTACCAGGCCTTTGGGAAGAAAGTCTGGAGACAAGATGTGAATGCATTTAATAAAGAAGACAAGCTACCAGAAATAGGTTTTTCATCCTGCATGGTACATGAGATTTGTTCTAGAGTGGATAGTGAAGGACACCATCTCTAAGCTTCTTTAGTATTTTTCCTGTGTATTGCTTTATATTACGTTGCAACAGATTGCATTATTTCTCATTCCTTTAGGAAATGACATGGTGGATTTCATTTGGCTCGGTCCACTGAAAGCTGTATCTGATGGGTGGCAGATCTCACATTCACAAAAAGCCTCTAGGTGTTAGAAGTTGACTATAATATTCAGGTTCGGAAGACAGATTACTCTTAGTATAATTCCAAAGGCATCAAGATGAGTCACCTCTTTCTTATAAATTCCTTGTTTATGTACTGTATCTTCCTGCTGTCACGTTGAGGTTTATATTCCTGCCACGTTTTAAAAGGGCTTTAAGGAGATAACCTTACTGTGGTCAGGCAGTCCAAGTTCTCCACTACCCGGCGTCCTGCTTCCGAAGGCAATCTCTGGGCATTGCATAGCGGGCCTATTGAAACACATTCTCTGCAGCTGCTTGTGTATTTCTTTACAAATAACTCTATGTTGTTGCACAGAAACAGATTTTTTTTTTTTTTAAATTATTCTTTCTGTTTTCCCAGGAAATGTTAGACAGAATCAGATGTAGCTGTTATAAAGAAGGAAGTGAAACACCACAGAACTAATTAACATTCAAACATTATGGCTAGGGTAACGAATGACATCACAGAGAACACAGGAATGCTTGCTAAATTACTTTATATGCAAAGAAACAAAATAGAGGCATTATCTTGAGAATCCTTACCATAAAGATATATTGTTTGGGTGAATTGTGTGGAAAAAATATCACCTCTGACATTTACATTGCTAGCGTGATTTTCAGAGGGATATTTCAGTTCTTTTGTTTTACCTCTGATTTCTCTAGTGGCCATTCCTCGGGCTGTGTCTTGATCTAATAGATAATATAAACGCCACAATTCTTCTAAAGCAGGAAGTGATGCCTTGCAGGCTGTAACAAGTTTTGCCATATCAGTATTCAAAAGACCATATTCGTCTGTGCACAATAGAGCAGCTCCTGCTAACCAGATGGTCTGAATCTGCCTGCTATTCAGGGCTCACTCTCCTACTTCTAACTTTTCTTGGCATCCTGTTTTCTCTCACAGAGCAAAATCTAATCAGAACTTCCATCTTAACTCCAGGCAGATCACAAAGCAGCAGTTTATAGGACAAAAAAAATAAATTACAGCTACATTTTGATCATCTATTTTCAGGTTAGCTTAAACTAACTTTTAAAAACAACAGATTTTTAGTTTTGACTTCATAAGTAAATGAAACCTATAAGGTTACATGCCATACCCACACACGTGCATATGCTTGTGTGCCTGTCAGTGCCCCAGTAACACTTGATCATTTTTTTCCAATTTCAACCAGGCTGACAAAACCTAGAAAATGCAAATATGCTACATTCCTGCAAATTTCATGCAATTCTGCAGTCTGTATGATGACGGGAACAGACCCTATCAGTGTTATTATAGAGGGTAAGATTGCTTATATTTTGTTAGACAGTAGAGAATCACATAGTGCCTCCCTTGTAAGGTGCAAATTGTAAGAAACCAAGAAACTGATTCAAACTCTACTGTTTCTTCTGCTTACAAATGTATTTTTTCTCACCTTTTTCCTCCTGGTAATGTAAATGGGTGGCTAACTGGAAATGATTTATGTATCTTAATCTGCAGTCCTTTTTTAATTGAACATTTAGACTAGATTCAATAATAGACTCCAAGATGCCTTTCTACAGTTCATCCCAAAGCAAATCATTTGGGGGACAGTGAGCATTTTGCTGAAACTCCTGGTTTCCACATCAATAACATAAATATGGTCTCCTTCTCCAGCCATTCCCTCTTGCTCTTTTTGTTTCACGTATAAGACAATTTTTCATTTTTTTCTAAACAGGTGTTTGTTATCAACTCTCATTTTTTACTGATCTTTGAAACATTTTCTTTGTTCAGCCTCTGCAGAAGGCAAATTCATTGGTATCTTCTGAGAACTGCCTTCTAAGATGTCTGCCTCCTCTTCTTCTGCCCAGAGACTTTGGATCTCCCTTCACATAACATAATAGGAGGAAGGTGGCATTTTTGAAAAGGGTAGGTATCCATGCAGATCTGGAAGTGGCTGTGTTATTTATCTATCTCCATTGAAAAACACACTTCACATTATTGGGAATAATGGCCAAAAATGCATCTGAATGTACAGCTGGGTGACCTCAGAAAGCTCTGCACTCTTAGGAAAAGGGCACGTAACCACCATGGTAAGAGTCTGTCTTGTTGCTCATGTTTGGGAACAGTAAGGCCTGTGGCAAGCAAGAGAGAAATACTTGGGAAACAATCCGTCTGTGAAAGACAAATGAGTTAGTGGATTCGTATGATTAAATCCTACCACCTCTGCATAAAAAAGAAGGAAGTCTTGAGAGATTGCATAAAGTGTTAAAATAAGAGTGAGAAAACTTTACTGCTTGAGAACAGACTGAGCTGCCACTGCTGTGGTAGTCAGGGAGCCAGTCCTGCCCAGTGATGACCCCTCACAAATGCCTCTGTTTCCTTTCTTTCTTTCTCTCTTTTTTTTTTTTTTTTTTTTTTTTTNNNTTTTTGCATCTTAGCTGGAAAGGAGTAGGAATACAGGTGGAAACTAGCAACATCCCCTGCTCTACAGCCACAAAGAAGGGATGTAACTTTTCTCCTGTTATTTTTTGCTTCTCTTTCTTTGGATTAGTGATGTTTTTGCTTTGATTAAATAATGATGAAAGCAGCCAACCATTCTGGGGACAAATACACGAGTAGCATGTGTATCTCTTTGAGACATTCCCAACATTCAAGCAAATCCAGAACAAATTAGACAACTCTGTCTAATCCTGTGCCTTTGAATTAATATAGCATGGACTAGGACTCTTCACACACAAGGCCTGGCATACTCAGATATGGCTCCCTTTCTGTCAGTCTACTGTTTCTAAAATGGAAGCACATTTACCTCTGGATGCAGACAGCCCCTATTGGTTTCAATAAGAACTGCCTGGGTACATCTCTGGGAAGGATCTGGCCACTAATGAGAAAGTAGGGACATAGTAAAACAGATTGTTTCTGTTCTCCTATCAGACTCAGTAGCCAAAATGTACAAAGTCTTCCAATTTGTTAAATATCTCACCAAGCCATTTTCTCAGAGTATGAACTAACATCTCTCAAAAATAATCTTGTCTGTTCTGTGAGATGTTGCAAAGAGTGAATGAAGGTAGTTCAGTTATCTTGAGTGGAAAAGCACTTGCCATTATGACAAATTTGATTAGATGGAAAATCCACACAGCAAATTGACATATATTTTATTTTAGCATATGAGTTTATCAAAGAGGAAACAGTCTGTGTGTGTTGGAAGAACGCAAAAGACCGTTTGCCATGTCTGACTATTCATATAAGCACAGTCAGTTTAAGTGCTATGCTCAAGTACCATCTGTCAGATCAGCTATGAGGCATGTGTTTATATCACAATAAAGAACTGATGATAGCTTATGTTTAATCTTAAACAAAATGGGGAGATAAAATGGTGATTTGGCCTATCCTTTACTAACTGCTACCAGACCTTGATCTGGGGACTCTCTTCTGGAGCACCCCAATATCCATCTATTTCCCCAGGAAAAAAAAAAAAAAAAGACAACCCATCACAACCCTTTCCAGCTTCCTCATCATCCCCCAGAACAAGTAGGTGTCTCGGACATTCTCCATTTTGAATAGCAGCTTCTGAACTCACCTTTCCTTTGTGTGGTGAGAGCTAGGAGCTGATGGGAACAGTGGGACCAGCCTCTTCTTTGGTTTCTGGCACTGTTTGGGATGTGGTGGGTGCTCAACTTCTGACATATAACAAAAAGTTTTCAAAGGCATCCTTTGATTTTCAGACCTAAGATTATTTGCCCACATGAGTTGTATAGTCTGAGTTTAATTTAATTTGTTAATTAATATGAATTTACAAAAATGTCAAAATATTTTCCTTTTCTTCTCCTTTTGCCTCCAGCAGAAAGCTCATTTATTTCTGCTGGAAAATTTTCTCCCTAAGGTTTCTCCCTAGCAGAGGAGGTGTCCTAAATGAGAGCTGAACTAATATAATGTGCTAAAATGATCACTAGGGTCATACTCTGTAAATAAAGACTAGAATTGCATGCAGCAATAACTTGTGCATGGTGAAATGTCTTGTTAGGGCCATAAACTTATACAAAGCCATTAACCACTAGGCTTCTAGGCCACTTCCCTGACCAGGTCTAGATTTAGGTTGCTGCAAAGGACAAAGGCAAAAATACTTCTGGTCATATACAGAGAACTAACTCCAGTGTCACTGGAAGGATGGGGCATGGATTAGGGCACTGAGAAATCAAGTAGGTAAGATCCTAACCAGATTCCTGGGTTTAGGATCATTAGGTCTTTCCATGCTTCAATTCGATGCCTATGTAACTGAGGTAAGAATGCTTCCACACCTTATTATTCAGTAAAGTACTACAAAGTATCTTGAAGAAGGATGAAAAGCAAATGTTTTCTTTGAGGATATGATCTTAAATAAGTCATCAAACTTTTAGTTAAACTTTTTGGCTACACTGGCACTGATCAGTGACAATGTCTTTAAGGTGACAATGCATGACAGGAAAAGACAGTTTGGGGTATGCAAGGAAGCCACCTATTACCTGATGTGCCAGACAGAGCACCCTCTTTTCCCGGTCCCTTTGCTCCTTCCTGGTCTTTGGCCTGGGGCAGTCCCCCTGACTGGTGTAGATGCAGATAGTATGACCCTTCCCCCTGAAAGCCACAGGCCACTGCAGCTGTGCCCAAGGTCACCGTGCACAGGCCTTCAGTGCTCCCAGCAGAATCATCAGTAGCTTCCATGATGGTGTTCACTCTCACAGGACTGTCAAACAGCACCAGTTGGCAACCTTTTCCATGATAATGCTGGACACAAAGGCTAGTCGCCTCCTTGTTTCTACAGCTGCATCTGTTTCCCTGTGAGTAACATGGTTCCTGCCCCTCTAGCAGGCAACTTCCTTCTCAAGCCTTTTGAGGAGGTTGTATGTTTCAGTTGCAATACTTTGTACAAAGCATATTGGAACAAGCTAACCTTTAAGAGAATTTTATTGACTGTGTGTTAAGTTCTTTTATAATTAAATCTGGCACACTCCAGCTACAGGTTCTGACTCACCTCTTAACATCATAGCAAGGAGCTACTGAGACCTCCAGCCCTTTAAAATTGCAAAAACATTTTGCAAGACTATTTTTGGTGTTGATTGAGTTGTAGCTACCTTGGGAAAAGTCTCTGAAACCTTGAAAAGAAACAATTTCTTGTCAGCTCAACCTGACACTATAAAAAGACTGAGTATTAGGAAATGATTTCATTAAAAAGGAAAAGAAGTCTTACTGAAACTTTAAGATGTGCCAAATCCCTATTGACAAGACCTTTCACTTACCACAAATGAGATAAATGAAAACATCAATGTCATATTAGGTAAGCAACTAAACTGAAAGAGTGAGTTTGAAGAGTCAAAGGACCCATTGGGAAAAGCAGAGCATCTCTTCAATGGGCTGAAGAAATGAAGAACATTCTTCAAATGGCTGCTTTATCAGGATGTGAAAAGGCCAAGCCTTTATGCTGCTATAATTTATGGATATCTCCTGTTTGTAGGACAAAGTGAAATAGAAAAACTTAATCATATTTCTGCTAGAGGAAGAAAAGACTCAACCTCTCTTATGTGTAAAAACTCAAATTAATTTTAACTTGATTGCCTTCTGTGTCACTACCGAGTATGAGTAAGTACGCAGAGGTGCACAGTGTAACTTTGGAAGCGTGCTTGCCAATGACAATAGCAGCAGGAGCCCAAAAAGCACATCTAAAATTAGGACATGGCCCTGTATTTCTTAGCATCCTGCAAACTGAAAAGTATAAAGCCCAAATTCTCAAGCTCTTCCCTCCTGCGGGGGGTTTGAAGAAATTGCAGTCTGGTCTCTTCAGCTTTTCTTTCCATTTTGGCTATCATACACACAGTATCATCATGATTAATGAAGACATCATCATGCACTAAAAATGTTACATTTGACAAGTGCTCCAATTAATGCCTCAAATGTTATGCTCAGTTCAAATTCCCTGAACCTATGAAGTTCACTTGAAAGCAAAGTCCTTCTTCTGGGCAATGCTCCCAGCTTTCACAGCAGTCTTGTGATTACCTTAATGGAGAGGGGAAATAATGACCACCTCCGCCCCCAGGCTACAGTTTCTGAGGCTTTAGCATTAAGCCACTTTTAGAATCAAGAAAATATATTTCTAGACTTATTTTTATGCAACATTAGTGACTTCTAGTGGGTGCTTAATCTAATCCTAAACTCGTTTTCCCCTCTGATATCCCAAAGAATGAATGAGTCTGCTGGACTATCTAAAGAGTGTAGTCAGAATTCACTTGGAGAACCAAGTCACTGTTGTGCTGTAGTACAAGTTTATGCATTTTTCCTGTTGGTACCAAGTTTTAAATTATGCCTTAGCCAATATTTTGTCAAGCTTTTTAATTTTTTTCTTCTTTAGTATTCCTATATTGAAAAGTGTGGTGCACTGGGCCTTGGCTGGCTGCCAGATGCCCACCCAGCCTCTCTCTCACTCCCCCTCCTCAACGGGGCAGGGGGAGAAAATAAGACGAAAAAGCTCATGGGTCAAGATAAAGACAGGGAGATCGCTTACCAATTACTGTCACAGACAAAACAGAACCAACTTGGGGAAGATTAATTTAATTTCTTGCCAGCTAAAAATGGATAGTGAGTAGGATAGTGAGAAATAAAAACAAAACTAAAAACTGCTCCTCCCACTTTTTCCCAGTCTCAACTTCACTCCTTCATTTCCAACTCTTCTACCTCCCTCCCCCTGAGTGGCACAGTAGAAAAGGCGTTGCGGTTAGTTCATAGCTCTTTGTCTCTACTGCTCCTTACTCTTCATGCTGTTCCCCCGCTCCAGCGTGAAGTACTTCCCACAGGCTGCAGTTCTTCAAGAACTGCTCCAGCATGAGTCCTTTCCATGGGATGCAATCCTTCAGAAATAGACTGCTCCAGCATGTGTCACCCATGGGCCACAGGTCTTGCCAGAAAACCTGCTCCAGCCTGGGCTCTCCACAGGCTGCAGCTTCCTTCAGAGCACGTTCATCTGCTCTGGTGTGGTGTCCTCCATGGGCTGCAGGGTGGATATCTGCTCCACTGTGGTCCTCCATGCAGTGCAGGGGTATAACCTGCTTCACCACTGTCATCTTCATGGGCACAGGGGACTCTCTGTTATGGCACCTGGAACACCTACTTCTCCTTCACTGATGTTGGTGTCTGCAGGCCTGTTTCTCCCCCATTTTTTTCTACTCCTCATTCTCACAGCTACTGTGCAGCATTTTTTACCCTTTCCTAAATATGTTATCACAGAGGCTCAGCGGTGGGTCCATCTTGCAGCCGGCTGGAACTAGGTGTGTCTAACATGGGTGCAGCTCCTGGTCTTTTCTCACAGAGGTCACCCCTGCACCACCCCCACTGCCAACACCTTGCCATGTAAACCCGATACAATATGTCAAGCTCATCTGAGAATCTTACTGGATACTTAAGATATGCAGTACTGAAAAAGTGATGCTGTGCATACAAGCTTCTCCTTAATGTTCGTAGAATATATCACTAACTTTCCCTTCACTTATTTCTCAATATTTATTTATATAGCATTTTTTTATTAAGAACCATATTATTGCCTCTGTACTCTTAGTGGTGTGGAAGGGAACTGAACCCATGCTGAATGACGTTCACATAAGAAGTAATGGTGGGGAGCTGGTATATGCCTCCTACTTAAAGATACCTACAGATGATACTGGTGATAGGTGTAAGCAAACTAGATGGGTGATTTGTGGCCTTTTTTCCTGCAGATGCTTGCAATGAGCTGAGCTTTGCTTAGTTGTATCTGGCCATAGCTCAGAAAAACCTATTCTGTTTCTGATGGGTATTGAGTGCGTTTAATTCTGGGGTTCGTAGACATTATGCGGCTCTTCGGGTCTGTCTTATCAACTGCAAAAAGGGATCTATCTTGACAGCATGAGTGCCAGTGTTCCCAGACCCAAACAAGCCTTTGTAGAGGAGTGTTAAAAGTGTGCCTCAATTTTTTAGGCTTTCCCAACGCTTGCTGAATGAAAAGCCCTCTGTGGATCTGCCTGTTCACCCTGTTCAACTCACTGCTCAGCAGAATGAGGGACCTTTTTGCTTGTCATCTCATTCAGAGTTGGCTTTTTTAATAGATGAGACTTAGAGATAAAAGGAATGAGTTTTCTTTATTCTGACAAAGTGAAGGTTAAGAGAAGGGTTTGCAATTTTGAAAACAAAACACAAGGCAATGAAATAAATTATTAACAGTGCCCTTGTATTTTGACTTACAATCTTTCCACTCCTGTCACATTTCCCTTTTGAGATATCATTTATCAGCTGGACTGAGGGTAAACCTTCCTTGCATCCTCTCCATCTCTGTGAGCCTCTGAAAACCTTCTGCTTTAGTGTTTGACCTTTATTTATTTCCCTCATTTCCTTCTTCATCTCTCTCTTCTGTCCCTACTCCCCCACCTCCTTTTTCAATCAACAGGAATACAGGTGTGTTTTTGATTTTATAAAAACTGGGAACTGGGGAATACATTTCTTGCTGTCTAAACTCAGCTGCCCTGCCGGCTCATTCTGAACATAGATGCTAAACTAGGTGAATTTCACTGATCTAGCTTTCCCAGAGTTATCTCAAGCTAACGCAATGTGGGGTTTGCCCATTCCACCCTACCAGCCTCACTGTAAGCTAGAGCAATGGGTTTTCACTCACCCAGTTCATCAGACTCACTCCTGTTCAGCCCAGATGGCATGCTAAGTCATGTGCTAATGCAGCAAGGCTTTGCTTTGTGTAGCTGCATTAATCTTATGCACTACAAGCCTTTGTGAATAATACAAATAAGAAAACAAATAACTATACAAAGATATCTGTGCATTGAGCCAGAGAGCTCTACCTCCTTCCATATTTTCACTTAACATATGCAACAACACAGAATAATTTGTCAGTTTTATTTCAAGCCCTTCTTTTACCATTCTAGAAGTACTAGGTGAGCATTTGTTCCTCATACATTCAAAGCCTACTATTTTTCTGATCTTAATTTATGTTCACTGTGCAGAATGTATCTGACTAGAGCAGACAGTTATTTATATTCCAATTATGATCAAAGACACACAGCAGAGTCTTTTCTATTTACTGCCTCTAACATATCTGTATAGATTGTCACTAAACCCAGCATTTCAGCAGCTATCAGACAAGCTGCTTTGTATTCTTATGGGTTTCCCTCTACAAGTAAAAATCCTGTGGAAAAACAACCACATATACAGATTTTACTTTTCATTGCTTGAATAGAAATTTGATTCATTCTACTTTTTGGGTGTTTCCAGCAGTTCTAATGAGCAGAGGTAGAGGTCCTTTTTCCGGTGTGGAGCTCAAATTCACCCTACTAATGTCTCTGTGTCTGTGGTAGCAAACACAATGAGGCTGGGCCTTTCTCTGCCTCTGGGACCAATGGCAGGGCACAGCTTGTGCTCGTGTGCTAAACTCTCCTGTCCTCTCCTCCAAAACACAGTGGAGTCATCCAAATGGTTTGCTGGGTACAATGTGAATATGAGCTCTGCTGGGTCCTTGCTCTCCTGTGAAGGATGCTTGGGTGCCTGGTCTGGGTGGGAGATAGCTGGCACAAGTTAAACCTTTTTGTCAGCATGTAAGCATGCTAACGATTAAATGAGATGGGTGCTTGAGGCCATGCTGTGGACATAGCTTGCAATGGCCCCAGGATTTTTCATGGATATTGGCAGGGGAAGAAGGACTGGGAGTGCAAGCTGCCCAAAAGAAGTAGCCTGGCTAACATGGAGGCAACAGCACATGCTGGGTAAGCAGCACTGAATGAGTTAGCTAGTCCTCCCATGACCACAGACTAAAGCTTGTTGGAAAGCTTTCCTTGCCTACCCCAGTTCACTATTCTTTTTCTGGAGAAGACAGTAAGAGATACAAGGGCTGCAGGAAACCTCAGCACCTCATGAGTCTGCAGGTGGAGCTGGGATGCGGCAGTGTGGCCTCACCATGGTGGCGCAAAGGGTTATGAAGGGGCTGGCCATGAGAAGACAAGATTATGCTTTCCTGCTCAATCAGCCTTTCTCATTCCTGCGTCTCCGAGTGGTGCTGTGCTGCCAGCTGGGTTCATTTGCCCTGGGGAGATAGCACGTTTAATGCAGAGAGACCTGCACAGCCCTTTCTCTAGCGGGGTTGTGTAAGCAAATGTTTAGTTTTCTTTGTTTGGAAATATGAATTTGTGTCCCCAGCTACCTTGGTGGTTAGATTCCTCTATAATTAACAAGTGTTTATGCTTTCCCCATGGGGTACAAGTACAAGTCAATCTTGACTTCATTTCCAGTATATGCGGTATATTTTTGCCAAGGCTCAAATGCTTTCTAATGTAGTACACTCAATTTCTTTCCTAAAATCAATGTTTCAAAACACAATTAGCAGTGCTGTAACAGATCTCAAAATACCAGGAAAGAACTGTGAGCTAGAGGGCTCCAAGGTACCGCTAACAGTCTTGATAAGAGTATGTTAGCTCTACTGTTGAAGAGAGAAGTTGAATTTTCCCTCTTTAACTCAGATAGTAAGTTCCAAATATTATACACTATAGAAATAATTTACATAATTACAACTGCCATTGAGCTACCCTGCTTCTCTGCATTGTTGAAAGAAAATATATTGACCATAAAGATTTAAAATAAATTTTAGCTCTATCTTCTTAAACTCCTGTGACCTTTAGTAAGTAAAAGTCCATGAAGAAATAGATGTTACTGATTGCAGAAAGTCTTTATCATCCGTCTAAAAGACGTTGTAGTACATTTAATCTGGTGACATTATAAACTCTTTGCTTTCCAATCTCTTCCACGAGCCTTACGTCACAGGCCTGGCGGTAAGCCTAATTAAAAAATGCTAGTTTTGGAGATGGCAAAGTAACTGGAAAGGAAATACCTGTCCAGACTCACTCACTGGATTCTAAAAGAGGAACTGGAATCCTACAGTTCTGAATAGCAGAAATACGTGTACTTTGTTGATGAAACCAGCCTGTCTTCTATGATGATGATCTTTTCAACTCCTAAATCCATATTTAGGCATTCCTGGTAGCAAGCTGCCTTGACTTTAAAAAAAAAAAAAGAAAAAAAGGCACTTCTTACCTCTCTTTTCCTTCTGCAGAAGCTGCAGGATATGCACAGCTTTCATTTCTGAATTTAGGCATCTGGATGTGACTATAAGATTACAAATCTGGCATCTGTTTAAAAAATGAAGTGTGGTGAGAAATCTTTGTGCATATTTTTGATAGATTTGCTAAGTACTCCTGCCAATGTAATAATTCGCCAAAAGAATCCTGACAATTCACTGAAGAGGCCAAGAGTCTGAATCATTATTGATTTTCTCCTTTAAATAACATTCATGAAAATATTTTTAATTTGCTGTGAGCAATGAAATGGAATCACTGCATTGCAAAGGCAGAAACCTTTCACTGCTATAGCTGGGGTTTTGCTAAAGGCAAAAGAAGGACTGCAACAATCCATTGATTTCAGTGAGCTGTTAGAAAAACTTGTGATCATTGTACTCAGGTATATTAATGCCAGGCACTTCATAAATTTTCTCACCTTCACTGCATCAACATTTCAGACACAAGGTTCTGGTCTAGCTCTGAAGAAACATGAAGTTGACTAATTCAGGAAGTTGTACATGTGCATGCAGATATTTGCAAATGCAATTTAGGAACATGACATTTAATTTGTACCTTTGGGAAGGAAAGACCACATATATTAAGAGATAACAGTTCTAAAGCTGATCTTTTAATAGTTTAGCTGTGGAACTAAATGTACGTCTTTGCGTCTATGTGGGACAAGTTTCTATCTTATAGTCTTGTTCAATGCATAGTTATAACGGGTTCTGATCTTGCTAAGAAGTCCCTGTGTGCCACTGCTATCCAAATGAATCACTATAACTTGGTACAGATGTTGCTTGCATCAGTGCTGCCTGTAAACTTTTGCTAGAGAATTTCAATCAGCCATAGGAAAAGCTAGTAAGGAGTTCAGAAGTCAGGTACCAGCCAAATCGAGTAGTGATGCAAATAAAGCATATACACTGCCAACAGAAATGGCACTCTCGGATCCCCTTCTGAGCATTAGGCCTTTTTTTCCTGCGAATGTTTTAAACTGTTTTACACTTCCTCAAGTGCCGGAACCTTTGCAATACCCAGGGGCTTCCCTTTGCAACTCTGCAGCCCTTACCCTGTAATACTGCTGGCTGCTTTTCACTGGCAGCGGTGCGAGCTGTCACCTGGGCATGCCGAAGCTGCTGTGGCAGCACTTTTCTGCTGCTGCTTTTGTGCTGATGTTCTTGTCGTTTTGCACTTGCACATCCTGAAGTGCTCTTATGTCTCTCTTGTCAGCTTTCTCATGGAAAGGGATTGCCACCAGGATGAGAATCTCCTTCTCGTTTTGTTTTTTGTTTTTCCCTGAAAACAACTTTAATAACTGAAGTCTATTGCATGCCATCAGCTACGGACTCGGCAAAGAAACTTTTATGCACTTAAACCTGTCTCAACATTATTTAAGATATGTAAATTGAATCAATTTTCTTTCACAATCCATAAGTAACTGGTGGAGTCCTTAGACAAAGTATTGTTTAGATCAAGAGTTTGAACATAAATACAGAAGGCAGACAAAAAAACAATGCTGTCCATGAGGCACCCAGTTTGAAAACAAGATTTTTACAAGAGAGAAGAAACTCACGGGCATGAAGCATCAATTGTCAGTGTAGGCTTAGGCAGGGGTTTCCTTTGTGAACTTTTTCTATTGCTGCTCATTACGAAGTTTCTCTGAAGACTTTGCTCCCGGGTAGTACAGGAGACAAAACACGAAAATAGGACATTCGTTTTGTAGGGAGTGTTGCTGTAGAAAACAATTCATGATGAGACTGAATTGCAAAGTTTGAAATGGGATCCAAACTTAGAGAACATGGCTATTTATGTGGACATAGGGATTTGATTAATTGCATTCACTGTAATTGCAAGGATGACTGTTCTAATAAGCAGATGAAGCTGCCCTTGTCTCTTGGGTCCGAAGAATATTGAAGCATTTTTACAAAGAGGGATAACTTTGCCAGATCTCAAGAGAGACATCGTTCGTAACAGCAATTAAAAGCAGCCATTAAGAAACCCTTGTAAGAAATGTGAGACCGGTCTTAAAATCTGTTTTCTGAAATACAGAAGGACTTTGATCCTGGGCCTCACACTGCAAATAGAAGCATTGATAATATGAGGAAACTTCTAAACGCATAATAAGATATTAAAGCAGTGGGGAAGAAGGGATACAGTCCTTTCTTCTCACCTGTTTTGTCTGTATTGAGTCCTACAATGATGAAACTTCTTCTTATAGATTCCCTCTGCATTAGATGAAAGCTAGCTGGCAAGTAGCTCATCTTATTTATGATACAGGTGCCTACCTCCTCCTTTAAGTGATTAAGTTCTCCATGTGAACATGCTCCTGAAGGCCTCCTGTGAAGTGTGGAGTGCTTTCAATTACCCATGACTTCAGCAAGGCTTGACGGTACAGAATATCTTACAGGAGCAATCCCTGTTGCACCAGTTCTTAAAATTACAGAGTGCAGAAAGGGCTGAGAGCTGTGAGGTTCTGACAGCTGGGTCAATTACATACCAACATTTGAGTGTGCCATAGCTTAGGCCCACTTGTTTTTACCAAATAACATGACAGAAATGGATAAAAAGCACTGCCTCTACAAAGTGACCCATTTATGTTACAAGGGAGAGTTGCCTAGCTTTGGAGTAATATATATCCATGTGGAGTTTTGCATATCAACAAAACTAAAGTAGTGGTAAGAGTGATATTCTGTAAGGCCGTTGGGAATCCAGAATAGGAGGTATAAACAAACAAAAATCTGCTTCTGGTTGAAATACGGAGAATACATGAGCAAAATGCAAACCGAGTTTGAATCATTTTGAAAAGACAAGTTAGAATTCTGCAAATTACTAGAGTGAAAATAGCATAGCCAATTATTTCTAAGGAAGCTAGATCTTTAGTGGTTATAATGGTTAATAAAAGGTAATTTGGCACCATCGCATTATGAAGCTTTAGCAGTAATGTGGGCTTTCCAGTAATAAAGCACAGCCGATAATAAGCATTGGTGTTACAGCTGCTGTCTTCCATTTCTATCCAATTCATCTGTCTCAGTGCCTGAAGCCGTTCAGCAAGACCAAGGGAAACAACATTAGCCTCTTTATTATTTATAACTCATTTTTTTTCCCTGATAACACTGCAATACCATAAACACTGTTTCTATGGAAACTCAAGACAACATTACCATGGGTATTGAGGTTTATACCTCCAGGAATATAGGTATCTAAAGTTTCAACCTGTCCCTGCATGACAAAGAAATGCAGAAGTGATTGATATTTTTAATTACTGGGTAATATTGGCTGAGTTGGGGAATTTCTTGAATTGCAGTGTGGTGTGCTACAATCATGTTATCCAATTACATCTCATGCTTCTCACCGACTTCATTTCCTTTGAAAGCTGTTCTTTTAAAAATGCAATTAGAAGGAGTTCGTTGTTTCTATAGACTTTGGTGACGCTAAATGATGCATTACATTTATGTGATATGGAGTAATAGCATTTAAGGACTGGGAAACCAAAAATGTCTTTGTGGGTTTTGTAATGCAGGTGGATAAACCTGAGGTTGTATGAGAAATACAAAAAAATTAAGTGATTGAACTGTAAAGGTCATTTACAGGTTATCTAAGGCATAACTGAAAAGGAAAATATTTCCTTTGAGTTAATAGCTGGCTGGAAGAGTGAGGACCCTTACAGAAAATTTAAAGGCACTTTACCCCCATTGAATTACTTAACCAAACCATGGGCTCAATAATTCTATAGTAGAACATAAAAATATAAAAATAGGCCGAAAGAACGGTTATAGCAATACCATAATATAGTAGTTAAGGAGACCTCTTATTTCACACAGAATGTCACACAACTCCAAGACTGTCTTTTCCCAGTCATGTGAGAACAAAAGTTCTGCAGAACTGGGTGATCCACACAAATCACTCACAGGAAAGAAAGAGGTGCTTTTCTCTCGTTTCTCCTAAAAAGGGGCTCAGTGCCCTTTAGTAGGTAAAACAAACAAGCTTTGGTTCAAAAAGCAGAGTATGAAGAAGGAAGTTTCTCTCACTTGGTGGATTAGGCACTCACCTGGAAGGTGTTAACTGCTGCTGCATTGGACTTCTAATTATTTATGCAAGGTGGAAGATTATTAAAAAGGGAGGCACAGAGCAAGTCCCGTCCCCTATCAATAACAAACCTGGTGTTCTGGGCATTGCTTTGTGAAAGGAAACCAAACCCACTCCTCCAGAGATGAATCAAAGGAAAGATCCTTGGTGAAGAGGTGAACCAGAGCTGAGGCATTTTGGAGGAAGTCTGGGACAGAGCTAAGGAAGCGAGGCAGCAGCAGCAGCTTTGTAAATCTAGTCTGTCCTTTCCTTCATTTTCTTGACAAGTGCTTTAAAAGAAAACATTTGCATTTGGGGTTTCATAGAACATGTTATTAAACTTGAACAGAATTTTTAACACTGCCTGTTTTGGCAAGAATCTGAGTTTGTTTGTTTGTTTGTTTGTTTTAATCTGAGCCAAATCTATTTTGCAATCCTTTGCTTTGCCTGCATATCAGTTATTGACAAATCCTCTCTGCAGAATAGTGGCATGAATATTTCTGCTTCTCATCCAGGATGACTACTGCTTCTTGCTCAAGGAAACAGGAATTGCTTTTCCCTCCTTGGGGCAGAAGTCTTGCATCTCAGCAAAGGTACCTCTTAAGTTTAAAAGTCCGCTTTGCAGGACAGCACAGGAGAAACTTTATTTGGTTAGTGGATGGGCTAGTAAAACATTTTCCTGTCTAGAATAACAAGATCCAGTAAAATTATTGCTTTATTCTAATGCCACACTGCAGCATTATGTTGGCAAAGAACTGAGATATATTTTTTGTTCTCCACAAATGCATAGCCAAAAAGGGGTCTATCCATCTGAACAGTTCTTGCTTCATACAATTTCCCTTGCACATTGCTGCACTTCATTTTAGATATCCTTATTCCCTTTTGTTTCATGTAACATGCTTCCCATTCTGTTGTGTCTTTTGGAACCAAGTGTCTCTAGAACCAAGGCTGGGATCCAGTTGCATAAACAGGAGAGCTTAACATCATTTTGGATGCTCTGGAATATCTGAGATATCCTTATTGGATTGGCAGATACACTAGAGGATTTAGGGGAATCCTGTGCCCTTCTAGAATAGCAAATGAGTCTGCGGTGTTTGCACGGTGCTAGACCTGTCTGTAGTGTGATGTGTGCCAACCTTTCTGAGTCTCTCACTAAAAGAGAGGCACAGGGGGTTTGCTCAAAGAAGAAAAGAAGTAATGAATCTATGGACTGTAACGTCTTGTGATAAGGCCAAGAACTCTATTCTAGATAAAGACTGAAGTACCGCTTCAAAATCTTGGGAAGGACTCCTACAAATACATGCGTAATTCCCACACTGGGGCTACTCTAAACTAGTAAATAAATGTGCCCAGGACTGTTCTCTGGCACTGGTGCCAAATGGCATGCAAAAAGTTCTGTCCAGACTGCTGAAACCTTTCAGCTGCCTCCAAAAGGTAGTTACACAAACTGTTCATTGACAGTGTCTGCAGGTATGCGCTGTCTCCCCAGCTGTGCCTGTGAATGGTTTGGCAGACTACTAGCTGGGGCAGTCCAAAACGATGCCAGGGACTGTTCTAATAATTGAGATGATTTAGTTCAGCTCCCCTGAAGTACTCCCTACAATGGTGTTGCTTCCTGATGTAGACGTAGCCTACAACTTCACCAGCCCATTCCTATGTTGAATCAGAAAATAATTCAGGAGGAAAGGGACATTTTGAGCCCCTGCTCAAAGAAGAGTCACCTTTGAGATTAGAGCAGCGTGCTTGGGGCCTTCTCCATCCAACTTCTGAAACCCTCTGAGGATGGAAGTTTCACAGTCTGTCTCGGCAACCTGTCTCCAGTGCTTGACCACTCACTGTGAATATTTTTGTCCTTGTATCCAAGCAGATATAGGCCACATCTCACTGATATGCATCCTACAGATTCTTTGGGATGTCCCTCTCCAGGCAACTCATTCTTGCCTGGATTGCCTGGATTTTGCAGTGTGTAGGCACAGGTGTGAGTTACTGCAGCTTCACGTTATCCTGTGTAAAGTGACATGAAGGAACGGGCTGTGTGTGTGCTCTCAGCCCAGCCCAGCAGTGAGGTGAGACCCAAGAGGCTTAAAAATTCCTGAAGAGGGATTGCATGATGGTGAACAAAGTGAAAAG
Organism: Ibidorhyncha struthersii; assembly: GCA_013398815.1. Classification (NCBI taxonomy): domain Eukaryota; kingdom Metazoa; phylum Chordata; class Aves; order Charadriiformes; family Charadriidae; genus Ibidorhyncha; species Ibidorhyncha struthersii. The sequence goes on from VZSZ01011089.1 coordinate 233,341, forward strand.
CTGGGGACTCCTTGGGCCCTTCTACTTTCTTCCCGTGCACCATTTTTTTTTGTGTGTGTTTCTTTGCAGTCCTTTGCACTGCATAATTTTGGCAATTTTTGACATCTTGTGCACCGACAAAGAGATTGTCGTTCTGAAACAAGTAGCCTGTAATGAAGCAGAGTGGATGTGGGTCTGCAACAGCATCAGAGAGAGTCCTCTGTAGCCTGTGTTTCTGTTCAGCTGACAAGCTGTGGCAGGTTATTCCAGTGAGCCTTGAATTCTGGTGTTTGGTTTTTTTTTTCCCAATTCTCACTTTTAATTGCATGTGCTTTAATGTAATCTAGCTACCACATCATGAGCCGGGTAACTCCAAGAAAGTGTCTTCCAATACATCCAGTGAAAACATGGCATGTCTAGCTGTTAATTCCTTAACAAATGTTAGCATGGCTTTGGGTATTATTTCCTTTAGAGGAAGGAATTTTGTAAACATCAGTCTGTGTTATAAAACAGATTGTATTGTTTTCAGCAAGCCTGGGCAGAGGATTTTAATCACTAATTCATTTAATTACATTGGAAAACAGAGTAGCAATGGAGATTTCAGACCAGCCTCTTGGTTTCAGCCACAACAAGCTCCTCTAATTCCTCCCACCCCACACATGACATCCATCTCCATGCCAGCAGCCCCACCAAGGCCCTGCGAGCGGTGCGGAGGATGCCATGCCGAGGTGGGGCTGGGCATTGGTTTGGGGGCCGGGGTGTGAGGCTGGGCACAGGGCTGGGGACACCGGGAGCAGGCAGGGCCTGGCCTTGGGCTGGTGCTGAAATGCAGCACCTGGTGGCAGGCTGCCATGCTGGCGGTGCCAGCCGGGCCTGGCATGGCCTTGAAGTGCTGCTGTTTATACACCATCTTCTTCAATGGTCTCCTTCTCTGCCTTAGGTCTTCTCACAATTACATGTAGTGCCGAGCGACCTCAGAAGAAACAGCTGTGTCCATAGAAACGAACATGAAAGAAAAACTCTTACATGAAACCTGTGTGTTGATAAAACACCAGCTTGCCTTTGCCTTCTTCGTGATGCATCACCTTCCCACTCCCTCAGTTTATCTTCTAATGTAAGTGGTGGTTTCTTTGGGTTCATGTCAATATGGTTTAAAATATCTCTGTGGAAAGGATTTAAATGATTTTCCATCAATAGAGAAGGTCTAAGACTAGCTCTGTTGTTTGTTTTTTGTTTTCTTTTTGACTGCATAGCAAAGCATTGTGTTACAAGATTAAATCATACTGGAGATTATATCTCCTTGTGTTAGCCTTTCTTATTCAGATTAAAAAAAACACTACGTGACTAGGCATTGCTTTGTTTTCCACAAATTGCTTTTCATTTATAGTGTGTACCCTCTAAACTGTGATATTTCAGTACTCTGGTATTTAGATACGCTGAATGATGCAATGTTTCCTATGGGAGAGTGAAGATGAGAGTGGGAAAGTAAAAACCTTAAAGGCATATTTTGAGATATTCAAAGAAGTTATAATCACAGAGAAAACAAGATAGAATTTATTGCCCATAGCATTGTTTACGCCTGCAAACTTTATGGACTGCTGGGACAATTATGACTAATGATTTTGATACGAATATTATAATTTCCTTATTGCCATCATGATACAATGCTACAGACAAAACAAGACAGTTTTCAATGAAAATGTTATGTATGTGATGGATTTAGCACACACTTTTTAAAAACTTGCAGTATGTAATGATTTCTTCCAAGTCGCTAAATTTTTTCATAGCTTTCTGAATTATTATAATAACTGTAATTTATTCCTGAATAGTTAGCATAGCCAAGCCTATAATCTTTGACATCTTCAAAGCTAATAATGCTCACCAAAGTTGCATAGTATTCTTTCCTCTTCAGAGGTCATCCGTTTTGTAAGCTGGTACTCATTTTTTATTCATGTGCTTATTCACAGACCTATTGTGGGACCACCCAGAGCTATTCCAAACATAAGAATTTCAATATTTCCACTATAAGTTTTCAGAAAATGTATTTGCACTATCATTGTTTCTAGAAACATTTTTGTATATGAAGCTTTCCTAAGCGCAGTCAAAACTAGTAATATATTGCAGCTTCTCATAATCCAAGGCAAAGGCTTGATTTTCTGGTTCTGTTTTCATGCCACCATGTTCACATGGCACATACTGCTCATGCTGTATTTGCATATGCATAAATATCTAATAATACTGGTTGATAGACAATCAGGCCCCTTATTTAGGTAAAAGTAGATGCAGATAGATATGAAGTGATGCATCTGAGGAAGCCCTCCCTCACAAATTTACATTAAAAAAGCTTTAAGGATATAATTTCCACTCTGGGGCAAGATCATAGGGTTGTGACAGACAAGTCAGAAAATATCAGTTCAGCACTAAATACTGGTCAAAACAAAGAACCAAAAGTTAGGTATTCTTAGGAGAGGAATAGATAATAGAACAACCTTTTCATATCATCATGAAAAGGCAAGGTTTACTTCTGCCTTGGATACTGCATGCAGCTCTGGGCTTTAGTAAACTAAGTCTTTCCAGCATGCAAAAGAGGTAACTGAGGAAGGGCGTGGTAGAGGTCTGTAAAACCACCATTGCCGTATACCTTTCAGTGCAAAATCTAGGAGGCGTCAGGTGAAGCTAGCAGGAGCATTGTTCGAAATAAATCAACTGATGTCTTTTGGGGCAACAGATAGTACACTTGGAGAACTCCTTGTCAAGGGATGCTGTCAGCTGGAACAGTTTGAATAGGTTCAAAGGGAACTGAGGATTAATAAATGTATAGCTATCATACACAGCTCAGGAAATGCCTGGGCTGAAAATAGTAGGAGGCTGGTAAATTAGGAGGATTTATGATATGTTCTTGACCTGTTCCTACTCTCCCACAAGCATTTGTTTTGACTACTGTAGAAGACAAGATATAGAGTTGGGTAAGTCTTGTACCTATTTGATAGACGCATTCTTATCTTCTTAATTATGGATCTTGTGAATTATTCATAGTTGATTTTCTCAGACTTCATTGTATGGCAGTGTGAACGAATGAGACTACTTTGGGCACAGTACCTTGAGATTATTAAAAATACAGTTCCATTGTTTTCTGAATGTGATTGAAAATTATATTTTTGTTACTCCTGACTAAATTTTGTCTCACCTGTCTTTTGCCTCTGCTTACCTCTACTTTTCTGAGACCTGAAATGAATCTCTGAGATGCTTTCTCTGTGAAAAAGAAATGAGCTTTATATTCAGGTCAGCATTGTGGTGGGGGAAAAGCCGTTCTGAGGTTATTGTTTTTCCATAATTGCCTCTTTCCTGGTTGTTTTTGCACAACTTCCCTCCCCGCTCTCCCTTACTCAGGATCCTTGAGGTGGGTAAAAGGTCCCTTAAGTTCTACTTGCAGAGGGCACCCCTCTTTATCCCACCCAACTCCACTGTGGATACCTTCAGTAATGGGGGGGCTCATCCCAGCTGTCTTGCATTGCCTTACATACACTATTGCTGTTGGCCTGTATGTTTAGTGTGAGATGAGTTAAAGAGGCTGAGTAGTGCTGCCGTTACCTGTTGCATGGCTCTAGGCAGTTAGTATGCATGATGAATGAGAAGCCTTCCTGTTTCAGTGACCCCTGATGTACCTAGGGTAGAAACATATCTCATATGACCTGTGTAAAAGGCAGTGGGTTTTTTACCTGGGGTCTCTGGATCCCTGGAGGTGTGTGAAAAATTGCAGAGGAACGTGTAAATTCACAGCACAGGGAGTAATAGTAATGCCACTTTCAGAAAATGCGTAGGGCTACAGCTTCCAGGCAGGTTGAAAATCACTAAAATAGTCTGTGTTTGGAAAAGAGTTTCCCTCAGCACAGTCAGGCAGGTGCACTTGTAGGATTCTTTTGCAGGATATTCTGTAGCAGTCCTTTGTCCTCTCTTACCATCTGAGTACTGCTTTTCAGGCAAAAGTGAAAAGGACCAGAAAAAAGAGTGTACAGTAAAGAACAAATGGAAGTGGAAATCTCTGTTAAAAATGGAAATGTACATCTTGTTGATCTACACTCCTTCAGGGTATGTTTAATGATGTCTGGTTATTCAAACTTCAAGAGAGTAGTATTTGGAATAAAACATGTTTTATATGCATTATCATGACATGTCTCCTCCCCTCTCTGCTTCCCCTGTTGAGTCTGTATGCGCTTAGTTTAGTAATAGAAATTCTGATAGGTTTTCTAGGAGAATAAAGCCACTGAGAGCACAGTTCATTCATAGCTATAACTGCTCTCTACGTGCAGTGCTTCTTATTAATTTTTTGAAGCAGCAGTCAATTACAGAGTCCTCACATTTTTTTTCTCCTTGTTGAAGGGCCACTGGACAGCAGTGCATTAAGCATCCCCTCCAACAATAGAGATATCTGAGCTGCTCCATCAGAAGGGTTCTGTATCCAATTATTTGCAAGCTCCTTGCAGATATGATTCTATGGACTAAATGGAAAACATACTTCAGTCATTCTCTTCACTGATAGTAATTTAATAAAAAGAAAAAGCTATTGATTTTTTTTTGGTAACTGTGTTAAAAGGCTACTGTAATCTTGGCTTCACTCTGCCATTGGCAGAGCATTCACCAGCAAGTAGATTTTTTTACTTTTCCTGGGGTACCATTTATTAAATGCCGTCTTAATGTGTACAGATGATTAGTTTAGCTGAAGCAGGGAAGATTTATAATACCTTCCTGTTATTTAACTTCTTTTAGTCAACTCAGAGGTTAGCAGCATTTGCAGGGATTTGTCTTCTGTTCTCTGTGATTTTGTTTCTTCTCTAAACTAGCTGGTTACAGAGATGCCTTCTCAAAAACCATTCATATCATCTGTTCCCTTTGGAAGTTCCTATTTATCTACATTTACCTAGAGACTAAATAGTTATTTAAGTGACAGGTGAATTTCAGATGATAAGAAATGTGTTATATGCATTCATTCCATTTTAGGTGCACTTGTGTCTCCCCAGAACAATGTTTTCTGTGATGTTGAAGAATTTGAAATCCGTTTGTCAAGTATGATTAATACTGATACAGTCCAAGAACCTAACTGCTAACACGTATGCAGGGGCACAAATTTCATTTATAATGATTTTAAAGATTTAGAGCTGTTAGCCCATTTCTATTTCCATCCAAAAGGTATTTTCCAAAGCTAAAATTAGAGAGGGAGTCAGCTTTCAGATTAAGATACCTAAATTTATATGTTCACATGTAGGTGATCTAGGTGTGTAAACTGCCGTTATAGACAATGAAAGTTTAGCCGCTACAATCAGTGGAAAGCGATTCAGCAACTGTGTACTTCAGAGAGGGTTAAATTGTTCTCCAGGCTCTACTGACCAGATCTGCATGACTGTAATGGGAGACTACATACCTAATTCTTTTGTAAATGCATATGGTGTGATTCTGTTCTGTATCTAGCAACTTTTTACACATCTGTCACATCCACATGGAGCTGGCAGATAACACAGGACATGCATCATTCTGTAAAGGCTGTTGGAGAAGAGGTAGATGTCCCAGGACACCACAAATAGCAACAACCATCTATGGTTAAGCAGCTAAGTCATACTCCTACCTTGCAACTCCTGAATTTTAACAGCTGCACGTTAAATCCAACTCCTACTTGTTTTGGAGGAAAGGAAGTTTTCAACAGGGATGCAATTAAGTTGCATAAATATAGCTGTGCACTGATGTGTGAGGTTGGTATCCTATCCTTATGACATCCTTCTTGGTTTTCTCCTGTAGAAGGTGCAGGTCTCCTAGCCCCACCCAAATACATGCCTTGGGTAACAGAATCATAGAACCGCAGCATGGTGTGGATTGGAAGGTACCTTTAAAGATGATTTAGTTCCAACCACACTGCTGTAGGCAGGGACATCTTCCACTGTGTTATATTGCTCAAAGCCCCATCCCCTCTGACCTTGAACACTTCCAGGGATGGGGTGGCCACAGCTTCTCTCGGCAACCTGTTCCAGTGTCCCACCACCCTCACCGTAAAGAATTTCTTCCTTATATCTAATCTAAGTGTCCCCTCTTTTAGTTTAAAATTGTTACCCCTTGTCCTATCACTACAGGCCCTGCTAAAAAATCTCATTCCGTCTTTCTCATAAGCCCCATTTATGTATTGAAATGCTGCAATAAGGTCTGCTGGGAGCCTTCTCCAGGCTAAACAATTCCAAATCTCTCAGCCTTTTGACAGAGGAGAGGTGTTCCAGCCCTCTGATCATTTTTTGTGGTCCTCCTCTGGACTTGGTCTAACAGTTGCATGTCTTCCTTGTGCTGGGGACCCCAGAGCCGGATGCAGTACTCCATGTGGGGTCTCGCCAGAGTGGAATAGAGGAGTAGAATCATCTCCCTTGACCTGCTGGCCACACTTATTTTCATGCATGCCAGGATATGGAATCACGGAATTTTCAGAGTTGGAAGGGACCTCTAGAGATCATCTAGTCCAACTCCCCTGCTAAAGCAGGATTGCCTAGAGCACATTACTCAGGACTGCATCCAGGCGGGTCTTGAAAATCTCCAGAGAAGGGGACTCCACAACCTCCCTGGGCAGCCCATTCCACTGCTCTATCACTGTAACCGTAAAGTTTTTTCTTGTGTTTGAACGGAACTTCCTATGTTCCCCCAGATCCTTCACCTCAGAACTGCTTTTCAGCAGGTCCACCCCTAACCTATATTGGTGCCTAACATTCTTCCTCCCCAGGTGCAAGACCCTAGACTTGCTCTTGTTCAACCTCATTAGGTTCCTCTCTGCCCAGCACTCCAGCCTGTCCAGGTCACGCTGGATGGCAGCGTGGCCATCTGGAGTGTCAGCCACCCCTCCCAGTTTGGTATCATCAGCGAACTTGCTGAGGATACACTCTGTCCCCTCCTTCAGGTCATTGATGAATATATTGAACAAGATTGGACCGAGTATTGACCCCTGGGGGACACCACTGGTTATAGGCCTCCAACCTGACACTGTTCCATTAATCACAACCCTCCGAGTTCTGTCACACAGCCAGCTATCAATCCACCTTGCTGTCTCCTCATCTAGCCCACACTTCCTCAGCTTCCTAATGAGAATGTTATGGGAGACAGTGTCAAAAGCCTTGCTGAAGTCAAGGTAGATGACATCTTCTCTCCCTTCATCCAGCCAACCAGTTATAACATCATAGAAGACTATCAGGTTGGTCAAGCAAGATTTACCCTTGGTAAATCCGTGTTGACCACTTCCAATAACTTCCTGTTCTTCAACATGTTTGGAGATGACATCCAGAACGAGTCACTCCATTACCTTCCCAGGGACAGAGGTGAGACTAACCAGCCTGTAGTTCCCTGGGTCCTCCTTCTTGCCTTTTCTGAAGATTGGAGTGATGTCAGCCTTCCTCCAGTCCTCAGGCATCTCTCCTGTTCCCCATCACTGTTCAAAGATGATGGAGTGTGGTCTAGCAATAACATCTGCCAGCTCTCTCAGCGCTCCCGGGTGCATCCCATCAGGGCCCATGGACTTATGGATGTCCAGCATGGTCAAGTGGTCTCTAACCCAGTCCTCCTCAGCTGAGGGAAAATCTTCCTCTTTCCAGACCTTCCCCCTTGCCTCCAGGGTCTGGGATTCATGAAGGACAGCTTTAGCAGTGAAGACCAAAGGAAAGAAGGCATTCAGTAACTCCACCTTCTGTGTGTCTTCCACCACTAGGGTGCCCATCTCATTCATCAGTGGGCCTACATTTTCCCTAGTCTTCCTTTTTCTACTGATATACTGAAAGAACCTCTTCTTGTTATCTTTAACTGCGGTGGCCAAGCTGAGTTCTGCTTGAACTTTGGCCCTTCTAATTTTCCCCCTGCATAGCTTCACTACATCTTAGTATTCCTCATAAGTTGCCAACCCCCTTTTCCAAAGAATGTAAGCTTTCCTTTTGTTTGTGAGGTCCAGCCAAAGCTCTCTATTTAGCCAGGCTAGTCTTCTTCCCCGTTGGCTCATTTTTCAGGACTTGGGGATGGCCTTCTCCTGTGCTTTTAAGAGTTCCCGCTCGAATACGATTGACTTTCTGGGCTGCAAGTGCACATTGCTGGCTCATGTCCAATTTTTCATCTACCAGTACCCCCTCGTCTGTACTGATACTGCTGATATTGCCCCAAACCAGGTGCAGCACCTTGCTCTTGGCCTTGTTGAATTTCATGACATTCATGTCGGCCCAGTTCTCAAGCCTGTCCAAGTCCCTCTGGATGGCATCTCTTCTCTCTAGTACATCGATAGCACCACATAGCTTGGTGTCATCTGCAAGCTTGCTGAGCACACAGTCTTTGAATAATTATCTTCTTGCAGCACCTTGAATAATTATCTATTTCTGGTTCCCCCTCCCTAATACAGCGTAACATGCTGAATTCCTCCTGCAGCTCCTCAACCTGCTGCCTGAGTGACTCCACCAGAGCACAACTTGCACAGGTGGAGCTTTCACCCTTGTCCACTTATGAGTGTCGTGTACAGACTTTACAGCCCTCCACCTGGTCAGCAGCTTCCCTGATAGGAAGCTGTACTACTTTTGGCTGGGATGGGGTTAAATTTCCTCATAGTAGCTTACATGGTGCTAAGTTTTGGATCTGTGATGAAAATAGTGCTGGTAACACAGGGGTGTTTTAGCTGTTGCTGAACAGTGCTTATGCAGCCTCAAGGCCTTTTCTGCTTCTCACACTGCCCCGCCAGCAAGAAGGCTGGGGGTGCACAAGAAGTTGGGAGGGGACACAACTGGCATAGCTGACCCCAAGTGACCAAAGGGATATCCCATGTCATATGATGTCATGCTCAGCAATAAAAAGCTCGGGGAAGAAGGAAGAAGAGGGGATGTTTGGAGTGATGGTGTTTGTCTTCCCAAATCATCATCATGTGTGATGGAGCCCTGCTTTCCTGGAGATGGCTGAATACCTGCCTGCCGATAGGAAGCAGTGAATGAATTCCCTATTTTCCTTTGCTTGCATGTGCAGCTTTTCCTTTACCTGTTAAACTTTCTTTATCTCAACCCACAAGTTTTCTCACTTTCAACTTTCTGATTCTCTCCCCGGTCCCACTGGGTGGTGAGTGAGTAAGCGGCTGTGTGGGGCTAAGTTGCCCGCTGGGGTTAAACCATGACAGGAGCTCTGTCCGGGTGGCAGCCTTCACTCATCCCAGTCTAGCCTGGCTAGGTAGATGGTTCCTGGTTGCTGCAGAGCACAGCCTTTGCCTGGTCTCTGCCACTATGCTTCTGTTGATCTCAAAGCACTGCCTAATAAGCCCTTCTGATTCCCTGGAGATCTCAAGCTGCCTTAGGGCATCTTAAATATCATGACAATGTTCGTGCAACTGAATTGCATGATGGTTTGAAAATAATTTCAGTGGGAAGAAAAATTATTCCTATCAGGAAAGACCTTGTATTTTAAGAACCACTAGTTTGTGTGATTTTACTGGCAATGATCTCCATACTGAGGTTTTCTGAACTATCACTAGGAACATTTGTTACCAAAGCAACACAGTAAGGCAGATGTACAATAATATGATGCACTTTGCCTGTCCTTGACAGATGTATTTTGGCTGTACAGCTCTAATGGCAGAGGTAAAGACATTTGGAGTAAACCCTTGGCCTCCAAATTCCCATCCATTTTAGTGGGTCCAGATATTCATTTTTTTTCTGCAAGGGAAGTGGACAAACTGGTTTGTAGTTTTTGCTTCAGTGAGATCCTGGTCTGGAAGGTAGTATAATAATGCAGATATGATAAAAAATGCAAAAGTCATAGTAATGCTAGACCCGACCTCGTGATTAAGAAGATAACAATCCTACTATAAATGAAGAAAAAAGGAAGACAAGAACAGTATTTAGATGGATTTCTCAACACTTAATGTTAGAATTGGGAATAGTGACAAGTCTCAGCACTGCTGTGCACAGCTCCTGCAGAGGCAGGATATGGAGTTTCTTTTACTGCGGAGAAAATGAAGAAACAGCTCTGGTTATAATAGCTGATTCACAGTTGACATTTCTATCTGTCTTCTGGCCCATGCGTAAGGAAGTACATATACCAACTTGCTGGAGAACTGCATTGTTCACTGAGGCATAATGAAGTCTCTCAACTGTAACTAAAAATGTGCCAGTAAATCCTGCACAGTAGCAATAAAGTTGCTTTATGTTAATATTGAAGCTAGCGGCAAATAGCAAAGGTCACACCTATAGCATCACATGAGGGTTATGAAGCCAGAACTTCCAAACAGGCTATACTTCAGTGCTGCCAGTGCCTTCATAGCACAGTTGCAGACACATCTCAGCACTCAGCTCTCAACTCCAGAGAGTTTCAAGCAAATGGAGAGGCACATCTAGCAACATTCATGTTAGGTTCCCAGTTCATCTGAAGGGCAGTGCTGTTTTGAGCAATATTACTCATAGATTTTGTTCAGCTAAATACACCAACATCAGGCAAAAGTCACAGGATGACATCAGCCTTGTGCTTAGACCCATTGTATGTTGATGTTTTTGTGTAAACATCCTGACCAATCAATAATAGCACTATGCAGTACTCCAGATGGGAATCACAGAATTGTAAAATCACAGAATGGTTGAGGTTGGAAGGGACCTCTGGAGGTCATCTTGACTGATGTCCCTGCTCAAGCAGGGCCATTGAGACACACTTGCCCAGGAGCATGTCCAGGTGACTTTTGAATATCTCTGAGGTGGGTGACTCCACAACTTCTCTGGGCAAACCGCGCTAGTGCTTGATCACCCTCACAGTAAAACAGGGTTTCCTGATGTTCAGAGGGAAAGTCCTGTGTTTTAGTTTGTGCTCATTGCCTCTAGCCCTGGCCATCTCTTTTCTGCCAAGCTGCTTTCCAGACGGGTGGTCCCCAGCATGGGAGTTCTTCCTCAGGTGTAGGGCTTTGCAGTTCCCCTTGTTGAACTTCATGAGGTGCCCTGAACTCCAGCATCTCACGGTGACTGCAGTCAAGGCTGCCTTTGACCTTCACATTGCCAACAATTCCCTTGTTGTTGGTGAGTATGAGGTCCAACAGAATACCTCTTTTCATTGGCTCCTCTAACACTTGGAGGAGGAAGTCACTGTCAATGCACTCCAGGAAACTCTTTGATTGCTTTTGTCCTGCTGTGTTGTCCCTCTACCAGATTTTGGGGTTGTTGAAGTCCCCCATGAGGGCCCGGGCCTGTGAACGTGAGGCTGAATGAAGGACTCACAGCAGGGTAGTAATCTGTGGTTGCAGATGTCCTTCCTGACTGTATGCTAGGAAGTGGTACAAGCTCTTAAGGAACAGGATGCTGATTTCAGTTGCCTCATTGTGGTCAGGAAGCATCAGGTCATCTCTAGGTGGAAGGTGGCACCACTATCTTGCTGTCCAGCTGTAGCACAACAGTGTGGTACTAAAAAGCCTGCTGTGACAAGTTACGTAAAACCCTACGTGTATTGTTAGTCTTGAGCTGACACCACCAGTAAGGGCCCTAATAAATACCTCATTCTAGAAATGTGGCATGCCCGATATTATAAGGTCATCAAAAATCACACCCAGTGTTCTCTGAGAGAAGCCATGACCACTGCAGTCATAAGGAGTACCTTTCCTTCTTGCATTTGCGAAATCAGTGATCACACTGGTAATTTATGTGTGCTGACACTGGACACACTTACCATGATATTATGGTTTGAGAAATGCACAACAATTTATTGTTGTTTAGACAGTTATACTATCACCTGACGATCCCTTCCCACCCAGGAAGGGGAATCGGGGAAAAACAAGGAAACACAAGGGTTGAAATATAAATAGATTTAACAGGATAAGACTCAATAATTAACGTTAATAATACTAAAGAACCAGTATTGATCCCAATACCAATATAAAATATACAAGGCTTATGCTCAGCCAATTCTATCAGTAGGAACCTGTGCACTGCCAGCAGTGGACAGCAAATGTCAGACACTGCCAGCGCTACAGCTTCGGGTGGAAGGGAAGGGCTCAGGGGTCTGGCATGGGGGCAAGAAGTTCTCTGGATTGCCACCATCAGGGGAGCGAGAGTACTTTGCAGCAAACTTTCTAACTTATATTGAATGTGATGTTCATGGTATGAAATAATCCTGTTGGCCAGCTTGGGTCAAGTGCCCGGGTCTTGCTCCTCCTTGTCCCTGCACCTGGCAAGCTTGAAAACACTGAGACCTTGAAGCCCACATACCATAGCTGGCTATAAAGTAAATATTTTCACAAGNCAGGGGAGCGAGAGTACTTTGCAGCAAACTTTCTAACTTATATTGAATGTGATGTTCATGGTATGAAATAATCCTGTTGGCCAGCTTGGGTCAAGTGCCCGGGTCTTGCTCCTCCTTGTCCCTGCACCTGGCAAGCTTGAAAACACTGAGACCTTGAAGCCCACATACCATAGCTGGCTATAAAGTAAATATTTTCACAAGTTCAGACACTGGAGTCTTCTAAAAGTGCACTTTTCCCAAGCATTAGAAGATAAATTAGTCCTGTGTCGCTCAAACCAGGACACGTGCATATTGTGTCTGTGTGTTTCAGAAGCTGGGCATTTTCCTCCAGAAACTTATGAATGCCCTTTTCCAACCATGTTGTTGTTATCGGTGAAACAAAAGAATATATACATTTCTATCAGGGTGCACATATCATATGCTGACTACTGCATTGTTAACTAACAATGTTCAGGTAAAGCCCAGTTCCAACCAGTTATCCAAGGATTTTCCTACAATTTCATCCCTCTTCTACCAGCGAGGTAGCTGTTATACACACTGAGAGGAGTCCAGGAGCTAACAGCTATGAGTGTTGCTAGAGATGCTGTACTAGGATCAGATGGACACAGTCAGAAATGTCCAAAGAAATGAATATTATGTGAAGTCGCAGTAAAATGATATGAATGCTAGCCTTCAGATCATGTAGTCTCAGCTTTTCTGGGGAAAAAACACAAGGGGTGAATTTTGTACCAGATTCTAAAATAACATAATATTTGGCAGATGTAGTCATTCATTATTAGATCATACTCTGGCCCTGCTACTGTCAAACACATACACCATGATAGCTATCTTTTACTTCCTGTTGCATTACCAATTTTCATGAACAAAAACAGTGAAGGCTTTCATAACCTAATATAGCAATGGTCAAATTATGAATTTCCTAGTCAGTTCAGTCAAAAGCCAGGCTTTTTGTAAAGAGCTCTCCTGTTTTCATCCCTAAAAGTATATTAAAAAGTAGTAAGAAATGGTTAGAACCTTTTGCACAGCATTTCAAATAAAAAGTGAAGCTTTCTTTTAAGTTTTCTACGTCTGCTGGCTGTTTACTTCACTGAGGCATGGTATAATTTTTATGAAAGGTGACCTATAACCCAGTTTTCTGGGAATACTTTGGATTTGCCATATAATCTCAGTGTCCCCCCTGAATAACTGATAGGAAGAAATGGCCTTTTTTTTTTTTTTCTGCCTTGCTGCTGTGGTAGAAGCTGTTAGACCCATCAAACTGATAATGAGGAATATCCTTTCTATCAGCCTGTAACTGTGAAAAGAAAACCTTCCCAATTACTGTTCAAATTCACCACCTTCCTTTGCTTTAACCTAATTTCCCTAGTACTCTAGTCTTTTTCTGGTGTGCAGTGTATTTTTCTAGCACATTCCCAGCTAGGAGGGAATATTTGTGGCTCACCCTGGCCTTCTTTCTTGTTCAGTGTTTTTCTCAACAATTTTCCTTTGATTGCAGCCAGTAATCAACCAGCAGCAACCTGCTTCGGTCTGTTCCCCTAGTTCTGCTTTCCTTGCCTATACCTATTATGTTGCCAAAGGACTTTTAGAACAAAAAAGTTACATTATTGTTCAGACTTCTTTCAAGTCCCACTCAATAGCTGTTATCTGTCACTAGGATAGTTTGCTACTGCAGTACTTAGGACCCAAAAGGAAATTCTGTAGTTTGATAACCAGTCACCTAAAGCATAATAAAAATATGTAATAAAAATGTTTGCTTTGTCTAAAGGATCTCATTTTTATTTTAAAAAATGGCTATTCTCTGGTGAACATAATTTTTTCCCTGTTAATGAAAGGTATCCCTGCCCATGGCAAAGGGGTTGGAGCTAGATGATCTTTAAGGTCCCTTCCAACCCAAACCATTCTATGATTCTATGATCCTATGATTCTATGATTCTACTTACGTTCATTTCATACCTTTTGTCTCAGAGTGAGTCGGCAGCATTATAGACACATCTGATGAAATTCAGCTTATCTAACTTTAGACCTCAGAAATGCAGTTAACTAAATGTAAGGTAGCCCTTCACAGCTCCCATCAAAGTCTTTGGTGAGAAATAAGCATTTCTGGGGCATGACTCATCTGTCTTATTTTAGACTTTTCCTTTGGGATGAGGTGAATCACACCTAAGTGGCTCTTGCTCTACATTGATTATAAAAGACGCTTAAGGTGACTGGCTCAGTCAAATCCCATCTCTCCTGTCCACATTGAGCTTCATGGGTGATTGGCATGACTGCAGTTCAGCACTCACTAAACATCTGAACTTGGCATTTGAATGCTGGCTTCTGAAATGACAGAGCAAAGTTTTGCTTTCTCCTTTTGTTTCTGAATACACAGATGAGACAATTAGCTCTAATATGGGCAATTATATCTTTAAACATAAATTACAAGCTTTTTTTAGGTGGATTAGGCAGCTATACATCCTTCAGGAATCATAGGGAACTGCTAATGATAATTAGCTTTGATGATCAAGTCACGTATTTGTAGGTCTAAATGTTAGAATTGTAAATGCACTAAATGCTTTTCCTTGAAAAGGATAACAGAAGCTTTGTCAGATGCAGTGAAACGAAACAAGGGACTATTTTGAGGATGCTTGATAGGGATGATAGGATAAAGGACACTTCCTGCTAGCCCAAAGATGGGGAATTTACAAAGGAAGACATTACTAGGAAAGTCTGATACATTAAGTTCTGAAACAATCTTGTTTTTTTCCAGTGAAATTTAATGGCAGTTTGAGCTTCAAGAAAGCAAGTGGACAGAAAATGCCTGTAGTCCACCTGCTGCTTTTAAGTAGAAAAAGATGTAAGAGTGAATTTTGTTCTCTTTATTACAGACACCAAACAGGCACCTACCATTAGCTCAGAGACTATCATGACAGTCTTCTTGAAGCACAAAGACCATATGTAGTGGGTTGACCCTGGCTAGATGCCAGGTGCTCAAAGCTGCTCTATTACTCCCCTCCTCAGCTGGACAGGGGAGGGAAAATGTAATGAAAGGCTCACGGGTTGAGATAAGGACAGGGAGAGATCATTCACCAGTTACCTTCATGGGCAAACCAGACTTGACTTGGGGAAATTAGTTTAATTTATTACCAATCAAATCAGAGTAGGATAATGAGAAAATGAAGCCTAAATGTTAAAACACCTTCCCCACCCCTCCATTCTTCCTGGGTTTAACTTCATTCCTGATCTTCTCTACCTCCTCCCCCCAGAGCGGCACAGGGGGACAGGGAGTCAGGGTTGTGGTCAGTTCATCACACATTGTCTCTGCCGCTTCTTCCTCCTCAGGGGGAGGACTCCTCCAGCTCTTCCCCTGCTCAATTGTGGGATCCCTCCCATAGGAGCGAGTTCTCCATGAACTTCTCCAACGTGAGTCCTTCCCATGGGCTGCAGTCTTTCAGGAACAGACTGGTCCAGCATGAGTCCCCTATGGGGTCACAAGTCCTGCCAGGAGCCTGCTCCAGCATGGGCTTCCCACAGGGTTGCAGTCTCCTTCAGACACACCTGCTCTGGTCCTCCACGGGCTGCAGGTGGACACCTGCTCCGCTGTGGTGTCTCCATGGGCTGCAGGAGGACAGCCTGCTTCACCATGGTCTTCACCATGGGCTGCAGGGGAATCTCGGCTCCAGAGCCTGGAGCACCTCCTCCCCCTTCTTTCTTCACTGACCTTGGCATCTGTAGAGTTGTTTCTCTCACATATTCTCACTCTTCTCTTTGGCTGCAGTTGCTGTTGGGCAGTTCCCACCCCCCCCTCTTAAATATGTTATCACAGATGTGCTACCACCGTTGCTGATGGGCTTGGCCTTGGCTAGTGGCAGGTCCAGCTGGCACTGGGTCTACTGGACATAGGGGAAGCTTCTAGCAGCTTTTCACAGAAGCCACCCCTGTAGCCCCCCCACTACCCAAACCTTGCTACGCAAACTCAATACACCATATCAGAGAAGTTCACAGTACAGAGGACATATCTGGCCTCAGTATGTGCTGTAAATATATCTCAAAATGCTTGAAGAATCATCTTGGAGCAGAGCAGTACCAGGTCTAGTGAGTTTATTACAACATTTTCTAGCCCTAGGCACTGACATACTGGCTGGTTTACTGAAAGAAACTCATCTCTACACATAGGCAGGTTATAGATGTGTCAAACTCATTTGGAAAAGGATCTATGCCAGTGAAAGGGCCTGTGATTGTCCCACATGGGAATAAGTGCCTGTTTTGGTATTGCCACGTTCAGTGGCTAGTGTACAAAACAGATGCACTTCATGGGGGCCTAAATTCTCCTTCACCTGGTCAAGTAAGTTTCTTCTGTGGATAGCACTCTACTGGGAAAATTAAGAGATCTAAGACTTATACCTTTAGGATTACTACTGTCTTGCCTCCATACTGCTTTGCTTCTCCTGCCTCCACTTCTGTCTCCACACAGATTTTCACTAATTTCAAAGAGAAGACTTAAGAAAGATACTACAGCCACTCTCTTGCCTTTGATTTCTCTCCCTTCCTACTACTCCTTCCTTCTTCCCTCATATTACAAATATAAACCTCTCATTTGCTTTTCTCCATTTCACTTCCATGTTATCTCCCAGTGTCTTCAGGTGCCTTTCTTGCACTCTATCTGACTGTTTGCTGAAAGTATTTCCCCATTTTCCACACTTAAGAAGCCCACCCACAACCCTCACATACCTTTCTAACCCCTTTCCAGACCTTCCTTTCTCTCCATTTCTAAGCTTGTTGTTATTCTAAACTCTTCTGACTTCATCCCATCTCCAAGCTCTCCTCCATCCCTGACATAACTCTCAAACTTCTTTTACCAAGGCTTTTGATGACTGCAGCTGCATCTCAGATCCAGAACAGGGGGCTTTTTCAAATTCTCAGGCACCTGCAGCACATTTAACCAGGCTTTTCTACCTGAATTCTTGCCCTTCCAGGGACTCTGTCCTCGCAGGGCTTCTCTCCTGACTCTCTAATCATGTTTTCTGGGAGACAATTCTTTTAACCTCCTCTGGGTTTTTGACAGCTGTTTTATGTCCCTATCTGCATGCATTGTTTTGGATAATTTTGTCAGAAAACAAACTCAGCTCAAGTCTCTAAGAAAACACAGACAGAGAAAAAAGTTTTCTCTTGTCCAAACTAAAATCCTTGTTTTTCTCCTTGATGTCCCCTTCTGAATGTTCAGTGATCCACTCTACTTTGCTGTGACTAAAGGCAAACTCATTTTCTCTATGCCACTTGGCAGATTTTTGTCCTGTTTGTTCAGTCTTTAGTCAGTGAGGTTATGGCTGATGACTGGAGTGCTGCAGCAGTATGACAGTTCAAATAGCAAATAACCATAGAGTTGAACTAGATGGAAATAAATGAATATTACGATGAATATTACCTGGGAGTAAACTTACACGAAGGATATTTATTGCAATTAAAATATCCCCATTTGAATCAATTGTTCCATCTAGCTGAGCCAACATTTTTAACACTTCAAAAAACAAGCTTAAAGAGAATATGTTTTGGTGACATGGGATGAAAACATTTCACGTAAACATTGACCAACAGTATTGGATGACATGCATGCTGGGTTTTGAATATAACTTGGAAACCAAATCATTGCTAATAATTTGTTTTGGTTTGGTTTTGCTGATCTCTTGAAGAATGAGAAGGTGTCTAGGTGTAAACAGGAAATATATCATAGGGGTATGGAATCAAGGTGATACAACAAGGATCCGATTGTTCTTTTATAATTACAATGATAATAAAGTGATTACTCCCTTCAAAGCTTAATTTTAACATTAAATTTGAAAGCTGTGTACTAATAAATAGTAAGGGTTTGTAAAGAAAGTACGTTGGTCAAACTAAATTTCTATTTAGGTTTTCATTACAAAATCAGTAATGTGAAAACATTTGCACAAGACCAAGTAATTGTGAAGGGATAATACAACATATGAGCTTGCAATGATTATGTTGGGTAAACCACGCTCTATTGGTCCCTGTTGATCCTTCCTCTTTTCAGTTACTTAGTAGTCCATGAAAATGTTTATAGAATCATAGAATTATTGAGGTTGGAAGGGAGCTTTAAGATCATCAAGTTCTACCATTATCCTAGCCTGACAAAAAACGCTTCTAAACCATATCCCCAAGTACCACGTCTACCCTTTTTTCAAACACCTCCAGGGATGGCGAATCCACCACCTCCCTGGGCAGCCTATTCCAATGTTGAATAACCCTTTCAGTGAAAAAATTTTTCCTAATACCGAATCTAAACCTCGCCTGACTTAACTTGAACCTTTTTCCTTTCATCCTATCACTTGTCACTAGGGAGAAGATGTCA
>VZSZ01011091.1:5751-35057 GCA_013398815.1 Ibidorhyncha struthersii
AAGGAAAAGACAGAAAAAGAAAAGAGACAAACCATACTTAGTGCATTTATTCATTTAAAATGAATATCTTTACTTGATTGGGTGGAGAAGAAAGAGAGACTTAAAAACCCGTAGGAAGGTGCTACACGTATTCATTTGCAAATGTCATTCACAGGCGAGCTCTGCTCTTGGAGAACTTACAAAGTCCTTTACTTTACAGAGTATCTGAGCCCCTGGGGAGTAGCATTGTACACACCACCCGTGTGCGGGGGCTGTACAGCTTTTGTGGGGGTTATCGTGCGTGGTAACTGCTACGGCCATGCAAACGCAGAGACGGACCGATGCCCCCATCTGCCTTAACCACAGCACCCTGCTCCACAGGGCTGGCGGAGATGACCTCTGCTGTCGCCGTCGTGGCCTGCCAGGCTGCCGGGGGCTCCCTGGCCGGCATCCCTGGCAGCACCGCCGGCTGCCGCCATCCCTCCACCAGCTGCTCTGGATGGGGCCGTGCTCCTCCAACCGCTAGCTCCACCAGCTCCGCGCGCTGGGCAGCGGGAGACCATCACACCAGCACCTACTTCGGTTTTCCCCAGAAAAAAACCCTTTGAACAACAGCGAAGAAACGCTTGCTTGGCCCGGAATCTGAGACCGCTGAACCGGGTCCTGCCTGTCCCACAGACTCAGAGTTAGCACCAGTGAAAGCCGTGCTTGTTCGCGGGGCTCAGGTGCCCTACCCTGCCATAGTCTTCCAGGTCGGACAGATTTATGCTTAGCCTTTATGGAGATAACTCCCAGAATAACCGAGGCGAGCTCATTTTAGCCTACACGAGGCGTGTGCTGGCACCCCAAGCCCCAGAGTATGGCGCACACAGCAGCCAAGCAGAGGGCCGCTGCCATCACTTGACGCTCGAATGGCATTTGAAGACCGAGAGGCTGTGAAATTAAAGCAGTCTGGAGAAGTCCGCGTTGCTGACTGACCGTGCTTCCCTCATAGCTACCAGCCCTTGGTTTCCTACAAGTCCCCACTCCGTTCTATATACATTGACGTTTTTGCCGCAGGCTGTAGTTACATGCTTCGCTTTTTGCCTTTTGCTGTATTTAGTACAGAGATGGTCAAAACCATTTTTTTTAAAGTTTTTTGCAGAAAACGTCAACATTTGAATACTGGGTTTGTTTCAAAATGTTTGAAACAGACATGTTTTTATTAAAAATATATGCATTTATTTCTGCAGGCAGTATTAAATGAGTGGCTACCTATATGTTATGCATCAGAAGCACAATTTTGCTAAAAAACACACATTTAATAGCATTTTGATCTCTTTGAAAAAATGGGAAAAGGCACATTTTTTCCCCAATATTAGCTTTTTTAAAGCTTTTTTTTTCTCCATGGGGAAAAATGTTATGTTAAAAAATGAGGATCAGTTCTAGCTTTGCACTAAGCCGTCACAGCACATAAATTTTGACCCCCCTTTGGGGTTTTAAAGTCTCTCTCTCTTTCTCTCTTGCTTTTTCTATATTTACATTTAACGCTATAGAGCTAAGTGCATTCCTCTGCCTGCCCTCACTCTGCACCCCCCATGAGATGAGGCTGAATTCACAACCCTTCGATAGCGGTGTCTCTTCTACATCACAGAACATTTCTGCTCAGCAGCCTGTTTCATTTCGCTGAAGGTGGCTTGTGCCTTTTCTTTAATCGCATCCATGTCCATATTCTGGATGTTCTGCAGCTGTCCCAGGATAGAGTCCTTGTCCTCTTCCTCCACCTGATCTTCTGCCACCATCTTCTGCAGGTCTTCTGGCAAACCCACGTCATCTCCAGCCATCTGTATTTGATTCTCATCCAATTCACTCTGATACAAAAAGCAGAAAATAAAAACAGTACATGAGAGTATTTCCGCTCTCCCAGGATCTACTGATGACTCTCTTGTCTGTTTGTTTGTTTGTTCGTTTTAGGGAGAACCGAAACATATGCACAGATTTTCCAGTCAAAGTTTTAGACGCAACTTGGGAATTCGGGGGCTCCAGCAGCCCTCATACAAGTGCTATGATTTTTCAGACAATGTCAGTTACATTCCTTTGAAGATTTCAGTAGTGTCAGAACCGAAGCCCTTGGTGTCACTTGCCATTTTAGAAATCTCTGCGGTATGTGTCAGCTGTGGTAACATGTTGATACTGCAGGAAATCCACTACAAGCTGTTTGTGTCCACCAAAGACATGCTGCCCAGGCTGTCACCTGTTTTGTGATTTGGTCGACGAGGCATTAGCTTTATAAAAACTGCGTGGCTGCCATTCCCCTATGCATTTGTTGGTGGGTATTTTTAGGAATCAGCACTAAACTGAAGCCTTCCTGAAGAAAGATGCATTAAACCGAGGCAAGAATTACTGGGAAAAAGGTCCCCACCTTCCCCAAACCCCGTCTAAACTATATCGAGGTCTTTGGTTGGCATCTCTGAGTTGCGATGAGGAGCAGGGGCTGCCTGGCGCATAATCAGAGCGGTGCTGCAGTGCTGCTAAGTGGGGTAATGGGAGGACTTAGACAACAGAAGAGAGGATGGAGGTTGGGTGTGAGTCTGAGAAAGCAAAAGGAGACAGGAGAAGGAACTGGTTAAGCAATTAAAAGGGCTGAGATGCAGTAAGAGCTACACACGCTTGCGTCCTGCCTGACCGCTGAAACGCTCTAGCAGTGGGGCTATGGCAATTTTTCAAACAATGGTGATTTTGTTCATGTTTTATGGTGGATTCTGCTGGATCCAGAGCTCAGAGGAACAGGATATTTTGACACAGTTCACACATCAAAGATAAGCGTTAATGCCTCATTACATCTCCAAAACGAAGCATGACAGCAGCAAAGGCCTGATATGAATAAGCAGCAATGCTGTCAGCAGGAGGTGTTTTTGAGAGTGAGCGGGGTCTTGGGTTTGCATGAATGAATGAACGCAAGAATGAATGGAAGGACGTACATGAGCAATGACTGTGTAGTTCCAGGCCTTAGCAAGGACAGGCAGACCGAGATGCTCGACTGCATAGCCACTATTCACCGTAACATGTATTTGCCCAGCTGTATGTTTGCAGTAACTGTACTTCCCTTTAACCTGATTTCTCCCCATGTATCTCTTATGAAAATACGGCGAGATGTATCACGGGCGTTACTACTATGTGGCTAAAATAGGTGAGGATGGCTCTTGACCCCTTTGGGTAAGGGTTGCTGCAATCAGACCTGTGGGAGCTAGAAACAATATCCCAATTGGCAGAATTTTTCTTTACTGATTGCGTAGCAGGAAAAAATCAGCAAGTGCTGGCTCTCGGAGAAGTTAGCCCTTTTGAAATTCTCCCAAGTAGCAGTAGAGGATGGTAAAAAAAAGGTACTGGGTTAATTACTGAAAAAGCCCCCCTAAGCAGACAATCACGTGTGTTCTTTTCTTTAGACCTGTTTATCATTTAAGACATCATCACTGCACACTACTGTACTTTACGTGGAGAGATGCCCATACAACGCACGCGCAAAGGCCACTTTGGTGGTGTGAACAATTGGTTGGCACATTCTTGCACCAAAGCCCCCGGTCCTACTGGAGTCCGAGGTGTGACGCACAACACAGTCTGGGGGTTCAAAGTGCTCCCTGACCAAAGAAGAACATATCCAGGTGTACTCTGAAGCAGTACAATTCTGCCCAAGTCACCTGCCTCTACCCACGTGGCATTTAGCCTGTCCTTGAACAGACCGAGTATGAGCTTCAACAGGGTAGGGGCGCTCGACAAGAAGCACGTAAGATGTGTATGGCCTCTTCTCTTTCTTCTAAAATTTGACAGATCTAGTTCTGTTACTTTCATTTGAAATGGAAATGTAGGAAAGAGTTTCTGATTTTACCTGTTATGTTGTTTCTTGGGTTTTGTTTTCCAAGTCTGGTGGAAATAAGTTAAAGCTTGTTTTCTCACAAGGAGAGACCAGAAGATTTTCCCACAGGATGTTCTTAAAGTCAGGCTAATGCTGCAAGCGTCCAAATACACGGTGAGCCAGCAGCTCCAGGCACTCACTTCTGAAAGTCGGGATCAGAAGTGTGGCGCTGGAAATGCAGCACGTCTGTGCGCTTCAGACAGCAGCCTGCAATCAGAGTGTGAGCAGGGGGTGCGGATCCCTACTGCAGAGCCCCAGCACGCACCCACGGGGGTACTGTTACTTGCCCAAGGTCAGACGCGGCTCTGCCAGCGATAGAGTCGCTGCCCTGCATCAGAATACACTCAGCTTGGACTACAGAGAGCGCCCAAAACAGGCAGACCTCATGGACAAGACAGCTGGGGCCATGGGCTCTAACAAACCCACGCAGAAAGCCCCTGTGGCCCCCGGCAAACCTGCACTGGGCTGGATGGCCTCTCTCCTGATGACTTCAATCGCCATAGTCTCCAGTGTTCAGCCACCATTTTAGGATCTCTGAGAACACAGAAGCAACATCTATTCTAGTAAATTAAATATGCCTGGCACCGGTCTCTTGCCCCAAGGCCAGCTGGCCTGGAACAACCCACTGCGACGCTATTGAACTCTCTCACCCTACCAAACAGGGTGGTCCCATCTAAGTGCCCATTGGGAATGCCTGTCCCACCTCCCAGACTGGCCCTGGGAACTGCCTGGGAGAGTGCCCAGGCCAAAACTGGGTCAGACGCTATTCTGACAATGCGACAGCGCAGGCGATGGAGTCCTAGTGCCTGGCAATATTCTTTGACCCCGATTATGCACCTGATGTAGTCAGGCTCAGATCCGTTTTGCTACCGGTGCGATACAATACAGATTTATTTATACATACACGATACGCAGGTGTAAGCAGAAAACACAGTCTAAACTTCTGTTTATGTGGTCTGATTGTAAACAAAAGTGATCAAAGCTCACAGACTAATCCACAGGGGAGTCAAACTGTTTTCCAGCATCTCCGTGTGATGTACAGCTTTCCTCAGGTCTAAACTTATCCTGTCATAAAATTTACCTATGCCTGCACGCAGAGATCCTTAGGTAGGTGAATCCAGACCTGAGCCTGTGATTCATCACCTGTAACGTACCAGTTACGTACAAAATCAGAGTTCATCCGGCCTTGACCTGCAAGCGGGACTTTCGGTAAGCCATAGAGCAGCCCCATGCTGACTACACCATCCAAGGGCTGCGGGTACCCCACAAGTAGGTACGAGGAGCCACGGGTTGGAAACACCAGCCTTCTCCACACACACACCCTCCTGTGCCCCCCCTACACAGGGATCACAGTTTGGAGCACGGTGAAGGCGTGGGGAGGCTGCTCGACACCCCAGCTGCCAGGGCTGTGTGGGCACCGCCATGTCATTGCCCCAACTGGCTTCAGCGAGAACCCTCTTACGCTGGGGAACACAGACCCCGCTCCAGCTCACACCAGGACGCCGGTCCTGCCCTAAGCCATGTCAGGGCTGTGCCCGTGTCGGTCCCCAGCTGAGCCTGGCTGTTTTTCCAGGATGGCCAGTGCTTGGCCCCCGCCGGACCATCGGGCCACCCTGAGCCCTTCCCGCTCCTTCAGAGCCCGCAGGACTGTGCTGGTGGGCCAGGGCGCTGCTTGTGCTGGGGGCCCCCCTCGCCGGGACCTTCACAGGGAGCAGTCCTGATCCCGCTGCCTCCTGACATCCACGCTGTGGCTCCACAGCTGTTTCACCCTGGCCTATTAAGAAAAGACTTAGATCAGCAAAAGAATTCTTCAAGCTTAGCAAATGCTTGTTTTCAGATACTTATTGAAAGCCTGTATGCACTGAAGAGCTTCTCCTGAGATAAGTTTCTCTTTCTGCCCGGGCAATACGCATCCCCGAGGCACAGCTACAGCTTGTGTAACGGCTGCATACCAGTAAAAAATCCTTCAATTCTGGGATGGCGCTATTCATTAAATCAAGTCTTAACAATATTCCCATCACGGCACAATAGACCAAGAGCTGTTTGAGATTACACGACTACACGTTCCTTTCATGGTGAGAAGCTTTCCTTTTCAATGTCTTTACCAGCACTTGTTATTGAAAAGACACCTGATTGCATCTGAATACTCTTTCCCTCTAAATA
Organism: Ibidorhyncha struthersii; assembly: GCA_013398815.1. NCBI lineage: Eukaryota > Metazoa > Chordata > Aves > Charadriiformes > Charadriidae > Ibidorhyncha > Ibidorhyncha struthersii. The sequence continues at coordinate 11,786 of VZSZ01011091.1, forward strand.
TCAGTGAACGAACAACATCCTGCTGTTCAGTAACTGAGAATCTTGCAGAGCAGCGCTTTGACGAGGGGAAGGGATCCACCTGCTTGGACCAGATGACACAGTCCCTCGCTGAGGTGCCAGAAATTCATATATTGCAACACAGCGCCCAACACTTAAACAGAAGAATGGCACGGATGTGACACTACTCTAACTGAGAACAGTGGCCTTTGAGGTGACATGGTGGATATATGTGCAGATCAGAGATGCGAAAGGGGTGGTGGGGCCCATGGGGAGAGGTTGCTGTGCTGCAGATGAGGTCTTTGGAGAGGATGGACGGGCCTGTGGTCAGATCTTCCCCTCCTGCATCACAGCCACCACCACCTCACACCCCTGTCTTTACCCCTTGCAGAAGTTAGATTACTGCATCCCAGCTCAGGAAAAAGGCAGTAAGTGAATAAGAGTTTGGTGTAGGTTTTTTTTATTTCAATGTTTATCTATGTATTTATGTAATTTTAAGAAAAAAATTTGTACGGAAGTGATGCATTGAATACTCTGAAGATTAAAAAGTTGTCCATAGATCAAATGTCTCATGGCTAAAAACATCTTTCGGATGACAAACCCAAGTTGACAATTCTGTTAATAGGATTAGGTTCATTAAGGGACTGCTTTCTCTTATAAATCTGGCCCAGATAGCACGGAGCTTTAGATTTTGCACTGAGAAGGGGGCCCTGCTTAGTCCTGAATTTCGTGCTTTCACTTACACTGTGTGCCAGTGATTGATACTGGTAATAATCAGGGTTTCTGTCCCATACTAGGCTACCCGAAATTACTTCCGTTTTTCAAAATAATTAATTCATTATCTCAGGTCTGCGAGCATCTTGCTGCCATAATGTTGTATCAAATAGTTGGATTTTTCTCAGGGACATATAGAGTGCACATCATAATTTCACTTTCTTCCTGATAGAACATACATTTTCATAAGGACTGATGAAAAGAAAGCAGACCTTCAAGACCAATAAATGCTATATAGGTAGACACAAATGCAGCAAAGCGTATCCTGCAAAATTTACTTGCAACTGCCACAAGTCAGCAAAGCTTAATAACTTCTTTGCTGGCTTAGAGCTCCTGTCCTACCTCAGAGGCAAGCCTTCTACTGTTATTACAGAAATTTGGTGCCAGAGAGCACATAATGGAAACCAAAGTCAAGATCCTGCTGGCGGTGGGGCAGACCACCATTGTGTGCTCTTGGGTGCTACGAGGCGGCAGTGTGCCCGCCGGCGGTCAGCCAAGGGTGACCGCAGAGACCCGAACACCCTCTCAGAACTGACAAAAGCGCTACGGATGGGAGGCTTTCAAAATCAGAGAGGGACACACAGCTCCACTGACTTTTAGTTGAGCGCCAGGCACATAAGCACCACCGAGGCCTGAGAAACTAGTCCCGTTTGGGATTTAAACCTGGGGCCTCGCCGCGTGTGGTGAGGCCGTGGGGAAATGCTCTTCAGTAGCCGGCTCAGCGTATGCCTCCAAAAGGAGAACAACGCCTAATGATATTTTACTACTCAGCTCTTAATTAAAATGCTGGTGTTTAGAGATTTAGGCCTACAATCCAATCAACCACTCAAAATCTTGTACTTCATTTTTTTTTTGCATAATTAATCCTTCTGTAATTAAACTCGCCCTCAGGATATGTATTCCCCTTTCTTGTCACTGTGCTGAGCACCCGCAGCCCAGAACAAATGGTATATTGCAACAGATGAACGCAGACGAGCGTAGTGGAAAACCTGCCCTTGCTCCTTCTACCCCTGTATGTGACCCCGCTCACGCAGTAACATATGTCCGTGTTCCCCCAGGCGCATCCCCGTCTCTTCCAGATGGATGTTCTGTCTGGAGGGAACCTGAAGATGTGGTACATTTCCCTCGTCTTTCTGAAGCCCGGCCATGGCCGTGAGGGAGCGCCAACAGTTCCCTCGCTCACCTACTGCAGGAGCCAACACAGACCTTACGTGCGGGGAGTCCTGCACTTACAGCAGTCCCTGCGACGGGGCGGGCTGGCGCAGTGCGCACTCTGTGCCGGCGTCACCGGGACCGCGCTGCTGAGCCAAAGGAGCACCGCACCTTCGAGTCATCCCCGACGAGCCGGAGGTGCTGCCAATGCTCTGCGCAGTTTGCAGGAGAAACGCAGGTTTGGTAACGCCTGGGAACGTTAGACTACACAGCACAGACACGCGTATTTCTACAGAGGGACCTGCAGCCATAACGGCAACACCTCTAGGGAGAGAAAGAGAGATCAAAGTTCAAGTACAAGTGCGTGTGTGACCTTGATAACCATCTGCGAAAGACTCACAGGCTCATAATACTTCCATTTAAAAGGGTCGTTTGAATGAGAAGCTATAGGTGTAGCAACACGCCTTCATTTCTGAAGATGACAAACTGTGCCTTCAGATAATTTTAAAAGTCAAACGTCCATACAGACAGTTTGTTGATGTGAAACGAGTTGTTATATAGAACTGTATTCAATTCATTGTTCTTTGCCAACACTGGCGCACTGGGAGCGCAAGCAGAGGTAGCTTAATTGAGGTTTCTCCACAGCATTTTTTCCCTTCCCCCCCGCCCCGTGCCTGTCTCAAAACATTCTGCCATACTTTTTTAAGACAGCACTTCTCTTTCTTGTAAAGTCAGCTAGTAAGGTTTGGGGTTTTTGATTATGAATGAGGCCTACCAGAATGGTTAAATAAAGATGGTATAATCCGAACCTTTGATTCACTTTTCATCCAAATTGTAATTTGCCTGTAGGGTTCAAGTAAACGATTTTGAGAGCGGTGCAATTTTATGAACATGGCACTAGAGGGCCTTTGACAGCTCAGGGTTAGAAACAGCAAACTAACACCATAGAAAAAATACATGATTTACTATCTGTGTTTATGTTACATAATCCCTTTCTGAGCCTACATGACTGTGTTAATTTTTAATTGCTTGACTGCTGGCTCCTTCCCTTCTCGCATTTCTGATGTTTCAATGGGAAATTCTTTCAACTGTTCAGCAGAGATGGCTGCAAGTGTTTTGGTCTGTGCTGTGCTTGCCACAGAAAATGCATAAACGTTCAGCTCTATTGCTTGCAGGTTCTAAGATAGGTTTTAAAATTCCTCAGTCATATTTGCCTTTGCTCCCAAGTCACGACAGGTAACAGAATCTAACGGGTTATTTGGCTCAGACCGAAACCGTGTTAGGGACTGTCACATAGCTGAAGGATAGGGGTGATGGCGCTCCAGCACTAGAGAGCATGCCCCAGCACGGACTCTTTTAGGAGTTTAGATTTAGCAATACATTCACAGAGCACTGAGGGAACTGCACAAAACCCCCTTCACTGGCAAACGGTAGACCTCCTTAAAATGCACACTCCATGAGGAACCCTGCACATCTGGTTCCTCCTGTCAAGCTGGAGGGATTGTACTGACCAAGGGCCAGAAGCACCACCAAAAGCCCCTGACAGGAGAGGGAACAAGCGGAACCATTAGCCCACTGCTCTCAGACAGCCAAACAATGTAAGTGTCCCCGCAGATCTGGACGTAGACAGAAGTGCCTGAATGAATCCCCTCCTAATTTATTCATTTACTTTGAGGAGAAGGAAAAGTGGTAACTGGAGGAGCTACCTGAAAAGGTTCAGGGCTGTGGGCGAAGGCAGAAGAGATGATATGTGTAAAGGTGGCTATAAAGTCAAAGATCGGTCCTTGAAGAAAGCGGGAATCTGTGATGGGTTTAATTAACCTGCCGGGAAAGCCCAGTTTATTGGTGGACTCTTGAATTTGGTGTCTGTGGATGAGACCCCAGAGAGCTAGGACAGGAAACCCGACAAGGCTTGAAGAATTTGAGCACTGCTGTCACACTGCTTGAACAGCCCTCAGGGTCTCTCCTGTTAGTGAGTATTACGGAAGCATTCTTCACAGCAAAACTTTCATTGGTCTTAAGGCAGTCTAGGACTTTTGCTTCGATTCAGGAGTTCCATTGGGCTCCTGGTCCCAGTCTCAAAACCCCACCTCAACCAGCATAATATATTTTGGTTCATCTAAAAAGGAAATTAAGTACAAGAAAACAGGGTAGATCATCTTAATATGAAGGAAATACCTTTGAACCGAATGCCATTGACCTAAGTTCCACTGAAAACCAGACAGACTTTAATGAGGTAAGTTAGGACAGCAAACACAAAGCCATAGAAACCACATCGCTAAGAAATCTTGGCCAGCATTTCCACTCCTTCTCCCAAATCCCTTCCAGATCAAAGATAAGAAAGGATGCAAAATATCTTTGGTATCTTTAATACCTTTGGCCAGGTTAAATCCTTCCCACTCAGTTCAAAAAGGCAAGAACAAGTAATTTGTGTGAGGAGGTCTAATACTGCCAGTTAGGTTTGACAGACATTTCAGATACAAAAACCTGTTTCTGTAGAAAAACATCAATGTGATGTTTTACCACATCAAAATTTGACAACATCAACAAGCTCCAACTATTTTAAAGTAATAGTTCGGGGTTTTTTTGTTGTTGTGTTTGTGGTTTGTTTCTTTCTTTCTTTGTTTTTTACAGTCACTATTGGAAATCTTTGTAAAAGTGTTATTTTCTGGAAACAAAGTGGTGGGTTTTTTTTTTTAAACAGACTTGTTATAAACTTTTCCTTACAAATATTATGAATAACTTCCCCCCCAAAAAAAAATTCAAGAGAAAGTTTAGCTTATTTTAAAGCCTGCAAAACAGTACAATAAAAGTAAGCGTTTGCAAAGCTCTTTTCCTCCTCTTCAACTGCTCCACCGGTAACTTTGGGCTGTCTTTTATAGCGCAGCTTCTTTCATCCAACTAGAACCAGTATTCAGGTGAACGCTGAGCAGATAAAACACGTTTTCAGGTAATTGTCAGCCAGCGAAGGACACAGCCGAGCCCAGGGGAACGGCAGCCCTCGGGTGGCAGGGCCTGTCTGCGCAGCCTTGCCTTTTCCGTCCACCCTTCAGGACAACACGTTCCTCCTGTCGTGCTGGAAGATGTGATCGGTATTTCAGACTCAGACAATCCCTTCCCAACGCTTGTGCTTTCCCAACGCTAAAATCACAAGGTTTGACAGCTCCTGGGAAGACATTTCCCTCGACTTTCCTTTGAGCTGGGTCCTAATACGGCAGGTGCCGGCCGGCCTCAGGCTGACTCCTGGTGCCCTGCCACTACGTAAGCCCTGCGACAGTAACCCTCAGCAGTCATGAGTGAAGCACCCCGGGGCATTATTAATTTGTTAGCCGAGCGTATTGGGAATGTGTTGAACTCCCTGTTGATAGTTAATTTCATTACTACTGCTTAATTAACACAGCCTAAGAAGTGGCACGGATAGATCTCAACCTTGACCGGGGCCACCATCCCAGGACAGAGGGGTCTGGGAAGTGCAAGCCACATACTGCTAGGATATTTTAATTACACTGATATAATAATCAGACTTCTGTCCACCTGGGCTCATACTCACAGGGGCATACAGGCTCTTAATTTCCTGGAAATCCCCTGGAGTCCAGCACCTGAATACCTTTGCAGTTTTAAGCCACAGAGCAGGGACCCAGGCCTTTAAACGTAGCTCAGCTTATCCTGTTTGGAAGCTGGGTGATAGGAAAAAGGCCACCAAAACAAAGAATTCCACATCTTCATGTGACTGATGAACCAGCAAGCCCCGAGCTCTGCTAACTGCACGAGACAGAACGAAAGAGCACAAATCAAGGCGGTCACAACACTGTCTGCAAAGTGAAAAGCAACCAGAGAACTCCAGGTAACAGCCGTTACTTCCAAGAGGCATTTGCTCAAATGGTAAGTTTTCAGCAAGTCACTGAAGTCTTATTTGACATAACTGTATGCGAAGGACATCTTAATGAAGCTGGAAAAATAGATCTCTCTAGAAATCTTTTATAAGCAATGAAGGAGCAACCAGGCTAAGAGCAGTTTAGCAGCACATAAACCACCACTGTTCTAAGATTAGTTATTCCTGGAAGAAGTCACATGACCTTTTAACAACCTGTGAATAAGGAGCCTACACAAACCTGAGGGTCCAAAGACTTTCTGGAAATAAGCTTTTCTTCACTGCCTACATAGACTCAAGTTCAGTGATGGATGCAACCCAGGTTCTAGCAGAGGGAAGTCTCTCTGTGGTATCACAAGCCATGGGAACACATGGTCTGCTCGTCTGTGTCAGGGTGGAAGGAAGCAGCTCTTAAACTTTCCCCCTTTCCTGGTAAATCTACCAAGTCAACAACAGCAACTGGAGAACCTGTGTCGTAGTGCAAATAGTGTAGAGTAACACAGCATATTAGGCTAAACCAAAGAAACACGAGAGATCAGAACATGAAGTCAACAAATGTTATGCACATACATAGTAGAATAATTCAGTAAGTCCAAGAAACAAAGATCCTGCTCTCTTCTCAGAAGGGTCTGAACCATATTACACAACCTCTGAAGCTATGTAGATCTCTGGGAACTATGTATAATCCGGCTTAAGACAGCATCGATTCTAGCAAAGACAAACCTGCAGTTTCTTCCTCTCCAGAAGGCTTTAGTGCCTTCTGGTGCATTCATTTCATTGGTGTAGGGCTCTACAGCACCTGGTGCACCAGGTCAAAAGTTGCAAGGCTACCAAAATTCCTGTCTGTTCACTCTGTCCTCAGAGATCAGATCATCGTCCGATCTCTCCTGTTGCTTCTCCATCCCTCACCAGCAGCTTCCTGCACATCTTTCCTACATTGCTCCAGTTGAGGGCATCCAGCTGGCAAAGGCCCCATCCAGAAATCCAGGGCCCTCCACGGCCACACTAAGTTCAGATTCAAGCTCCGGTTTGCGAGCACAGAATCAAAGATGGGGCTGTTCTGCTAATTCTAGCTACAGCATTGGCAGAGCCAGGGTCTTAGTGGTGGAACACATCTCACCTGCCTTCAGCTGCCTGGTCTAAGGCAGCAACCTCTGCAAGAGGCGCACACCACTGCAAGGCGACCCAGCTCCACCCAAAACATTAATTGGAAAGCTGGGATAGATGAGGCTGGAAGCGCTGGTCTCTTTCCATTGATGACAGGGTCCCTAAATGACTTGCTTGGGTGAAGTTCTAAATTTTTTAACAGCTAAATTTAGACAAGATGGATTCTTTACCTTCCTCCATTTTAATTAACCAGAAAAGAAAGCACTGGAAAGTACTGATCAGGAAAAAAAACAGTGAAGACTCAGAGCTGGCAGGTGGTACTAGTAGTATAAACAAGCTCCCAAATTGCTAAGAACCATCAAATGCTTTCTTGCGGAATATAAACAAAACCTTCAAAAATGCTCACATCTTCACAGTAGTAGTAGTAGTAGTTCAGAGCAGATACATGATCCAAACCCCTACATAGACTACTCTGTCACATATTACCTCTCTCCTGCCCATGGAAGAAGCTACAAAATAACACAATAACAACTTTTCCAAGCACAGAACCCTGAAGCTACTTTCTCCGTGCTGGAGCTAACAGTGAAACCCCCTCTGGACAAAACTGAAAAGCACAAGTGGGCTGCACCCATGCGCCACAACCAAGTGCCGGGAAGTCACGGACAGACACAAAGTGCCTTTCAATTCCATGGCCCAGGGCAGAATCTCAAATTTTAGGGACCCCCAAAATGCACAGTAGTAAAGGCCCAACACTAATTTGCACAAACAAGTTTTCAGCCACGTCTTCAAAATGAATGGAAAATAGTATTCAGCACTTAATGGACCTTCCTTCACACCCTCCCACAGTTGGTTTTCTTTAACGAGTCTTTGGGGAAGGAATTTGTCCAACTGTTTTGTTCGGTTTTGGTTGGATTTTTTTTTTGTTTGGGTTTTTGGTTTTGGGTTTTTTTTTAAACTAGGACTAATCATTTTCACCCTTATGATTAGTCATCCCTTCAGAGCGTGCTAACAGATTTGAAAGGCTGAGCTGTCCGGTACAAAAATCTTATTTCTCTTCATCCCATTATATAATTTTTGCCCATATATCTGCTAGCTATCTTTACTAGTTTTCCTTCGTTTCCCTTGCAGGAGTCAGTTACTGATTTGTTGCTCCCTGTACATCTTTTGGAGCCTTTTTTTGAAAAGGTCTTCCCATTTCTCATCTTCTGAGGTTGAATGACAGACTACATGCCTCAGTACATTTGGCAATTCGTAATTCAAAACCGATTAGAATTTTTGGGTAAAGACCTGCTGCCCCTGGTGTACTGTACGCCGTTTAACAGCCTCCTCCAACAACACTGAGCTGAGAACATTCCTGATTCACCCCCGTAAAAAGAGACTACCACGGGGAAACCTTCATAGTCATCCTGCAGTTAATATGAACGCCGAGAACTCATTTAATGTTTCTGCTGTGGGCTAATCTTCCCTGATTTTTCTGCAGAATCCTTCTCTGGCTCTCATTCCCTTAGCTCACTTCGATTGCAGCCCTCAGTCCTAGAAGAGATACCAGCTTTCTTCGTGACAGAAGCATCACCACCTTGCGATGGGAAATCATCTCCACAATATTCACGTTTCCAAACCTTTTTTAAAATTTATTTAATAGGAAAGATATGTGGATGTTTAGCATAGGCTTAGTACTAAAGCCTGTACTATGAGAAACTTTTGATAAACAAGAATTCTGCAGTTAAATCCCTGAAAACACAGAAGACGATCAGAAAACAAACAGAGGAGCAAGTCTTCCCTCTAAACCAGGAAAACACTTTAAATACAGCAGAGAGCTATCCCTGTTCGTATCCATGTGTTTTTATGTCAGGAAAATACTATCAACCTAAATGCTAACTATGCTTTCTGTCATGTCCCAGAAGCTATTGCAGCCGCTGCCTGCTTTTAACAAACCTCCAGATTTCTCTGCTGCTGGAAGCTTCTGTTGTCTATATTTTGATTTTCCTGGGAATATCTGACAAAGAGTGTCAGCAGCACTGACAAAAAAAGAATGGCCAGTTTACTTGCACTTCTTGGGAGAAGATAGCAAAAACGAGCCTGCAGAAGTTCAGCAGAACTCAGACGTACAACCTGTAGAAGAGTTTTCAGGGATGTTGCTTATTTGCTTCTAGCTTTTTTTTTTTTTTTTTTTTTTTTTTTTTTTTAAGTGTTGGATGTCGGTGAGTTAAGAACGTATGCCAACTGTGAGACAGGCTCAGATCAGACACTCAGCTCGCCTGGTCACCTGTTTCAGGTCTGACAGCACAGAGAGAGATTACAAGACCCTTTCCATGGGCTTCATCTACTGAGCAGAGGGAAAAAGGTCTAAAAGAAGCAGCAGCTAGCGAAAACCACGGCTCCGGCCGCCTCCATTTCTGTACTGAGCTGCAGTGGGGATCTCGCTAACGAAGGCAATTTGCCATTTTCAGAACTCTGCATTGGCAGTCAGTTTGTTTTAAAATTGGCCACTGCAGTAGATGAGTGAGAACTACAGGCTTACCTTAGGGAGTCTGTACTTCTCTCTCAGATGAACTCTCAGACAGGCTCGCTCTGCTTTTTTCTGTGCAAATGCTGCGTCTCTTTCCATCCTGGAAATCAGAAAAAATGCTTCTTCAAGATACTGATAAAATACTCCCCCCCCTCCCTTTTTTTTCTCTCTTTTTTTTTTTTTTACACTGAACCAGTTGCTTGGCTGCGAAAAGCTGCACATAGGAGTTATCCCCAAAGTTGTATAAGTTGTCCAAAGGCAGAGAAGGAGCCCTGTCACTGAAGGGATGCCAAGGGGCCCGAACCTCTGTACCCCAAGCTTGTTCTCAAACTGTTCCTTTGAGCCCTGTGGGGAACGAAGGACAGGCCAACACTACTTGTCTGGAGTTTGTACCTGAACGAGCTGTTATTGCTCACTGTAACAATGAACAATTCCAGTAAGCGGAACAGAAAAGTTACGCTTATTCCTTGCTTATTCCACTGGGGCGCTGACAGAGCCGCGGCTGCCTGCCAACACTCCTGCTCTGCAAACATGGCATTCTCACAGCGTAACACCACGCACACACAGTGGCACAATGGTCGTTCCGGGTCAGACCAAAAGTCTACCTATCCTGGAGTCCCATCTCCAACAGTAGTGGACACTTAGAGAAAGAATTTCTCTTTAAAAACAAAGAGCCCACATTAACTGGAAGCCATCTTAAACTTCTTTCATTCAGACATTGATGGGAAGATTGGAAAGAGATTTTTTTTTTTTGAGCCCTTCTGGCATATTTTCCCTCTCTTTCTCAACACCCCTCTTCTGCTGCCCACTCCTCCTCCCGAGGAGCCGTTAGCAGTCACGGCCGGTACTGGGACGTGCTCCCATGGGGCAGCGCGCACAGTGTTCCTACACACCCCTTCAGGTGTCCTGTGAGGCTGAGGGGCAGGAGGGGGTTTTCTGCTCCGGTGCATTTGAGCTTTTCACTTGTCCTGGTGTCATGGGAAGAGCTGGCAAAACTCACGCAGTCAGTCTCCTGCCATTGCCTGGGCCCTCATGCCTGGCCCAACCTTACGCCTTTGTGTTCTGGAGGATCTAATTATTCCCTGGAACATGAAGCTTTGTAGGAAGAGGAAGCAGGTATAAGAGTAGCTGCGTGAGAGCCAAGAGCCTGCGATGTGCAGCACAACCCGGTGGTCCCCTCATGCTCAAACTCTTGTGATGCTGGAAACAAATTCTGCACGACCGTGCCGGAGACTGCCAGCACAACCCACCTGTTTGGTCCTGCCTGTTATGCATTTTCCTCAGAAACAGCAATCTCTGCATTTCTGTGGGTTTAATTGCCAAAAAAAAAAAAAAAAAACAACCCCAAATTCCCAACCCCAAACTTGAGAGGAACCCAGAGTCAGGACGGTCATGCGTCAGAGGCCACACTGCCTGCGCATGACTCCAGCAAGGCGCTTCTGCTTCCCCGATCCCCACCCCTGTACAACTGAAAACGGGGTAAAATCCAGAGCCCCGAAGCAGATGCTCTGCCCATGAGAAAGATTTCGGACACACATTCACACAACCACACCGGTGTGCACTGTCCCGAGCTGATTTTTTCTCTTTGAAAGTACTTCAAATGTTCCTATCGTAGTTCCAAACTGTCCCTTCAGAAGTACTGCTGCACCGATTCCTCAATACAGTTCAGCACATAACAGACATGTGCCACACTTGAAAACATTATAGAAATAATTCTTTTTCCAAGTTTTTTCCCTATCCCAGCAACCCCGTTTTGCTTCTCAGCCTCAGTAAAGCCTCCTCCTGCTGGGCGGTGGTTACTTCTCTTTTAAACATCCCTTGACAAAACGCACAGCGAAACATTCTGTATTTTATTCCAAACCAAATGATAGCTATTCAAGGTTTTATGACAGAAATGGCTGCTGCTAAATACAGACCTGGATACCTCAAATTCCATCAGTCATTAATCTTTCACCCATAATCATCTTACACGAAGGATTTACACAACCATTATGTAATTGACCATTAGAGGAACAGATGTATTTGAGATTTAAGAGTCAACTGTTTTATTTATAATTATGCATGATTTGAACTCCTACACATTAAATTGTTTATTTTACTTCTTGTTTGATACTTAAACACAGCAAGTGGTGAAGATTATAATTACAGACAAAATAGAGATCTAATCAGTTGAAAAGTTTTGCTTTATTTAGTAGATTTTAGAAAAAAATAACTAAAAAGGCAACTACAAAAAATAACGATCTTAAAACTTTTCTCTAAGTATCATCCATTTAACATGGCACTCATTACTTTTTCACGTCTGCCATAATAAACGTGGACAAATAAAAGATTACGTATTGAAAGTGTGCTCCACATGGAGTTCTTGGAGAACAAATCATGCACATTTTAGAGTTAACTCCTGCACTACAAACAGCTTTGTACCTACGGAAAACACTGATAGATAAAGTAACATCAGCTAGGAATGAATCCAGCATGCCCAGGTGCGGAGGTACCAGGAAAGCGTAGGAGAGAGTTGCGGGGTGGGAGGGGAAACATAATATTTTTATCATTTCCAGTTGGTGAACATTTATTTTGGAAAGTCTGTTCAGCAAAGATTGTCTGTTTTTAAAAAAGGGAAGAGAGCTGAATGTTTAGCTTTTTCTTGGGTTATTTTTATCTGCACAAAGTTACCAAGGATCAGCCCCATACCGATAACAAGGGAACGGGTACTCACTTCTCCTCAACCACTTGCTTTTGATACTCCTCATACTCCTCTCTGGTCATTCCTGCAGCTGCTGCTGGATCAGAAGGAGTGCTTTCTTCTTTGCTTTCTTCCCCTCCACCTCCAAGTCCCAAATTCTTTACCTGGTTGCTCAACATACTTTTCATTAGAAAGGCCATCTTCTCAAGAAAAAAGGAGCTATAAGAAAACAACTACGAGACAGCCAAACCAAACCAAACCCCTTCTCAAAACCAGCAATTGTAAACAAGAGAGTTTCTACAGCCACATCAGCTCCTCAAGGGCACAATGCTAGTGAAACGTGAATGCCAAAACCAGTTTGTCAGCCATAATCTGGATTAAAGAGTGAACTCCGTAATATCTAGAGGCAGATGGTTCAGATTACTCAAAAAAAAAATCATTAGATGCAGCTACCTACTTTTTATATTAATACCTTAAGCTAATTGTACACACACACGCAAGAATCAATTATAGTTGGCAACAGCATTTTGACTTCTTCAGTCTTGAAACTCTCACTTTCAGAGATGGAAACATTCCCTGGAACACAACAGATCTGAATTAAAAACCTGGTTGACTAAATGGCCATAGTAAAATTGCAACATTCGCAGAAAACTCTTTTGGACTTACACAATCAAGTGAGATTTGAAAACTGGAATTCTTCATTAAGAAAAAAAAAAAAGACCAATCCTTTTTATCCATTAATATTTTAATCACATTGGACAGAAAGTTTATGGAATGATTCTCCTTCATCCACTTTTCACAGGGTTGGTTTGTCTCACAGATGGATGGGGCATTACTCCCACCGTAACTTCCCCCCCAAGAAAGTAATCACAAAAAAAGCAAATGGCACCTCCCAACTTCTCATTCCTTAGGGTTTATTTCAGCTCTTCCCTAGGCTGGGTCCATGTAGATCACCACTTTGACTGGTGCTGCATAGAATGCCTACTGTTTGTACCCTTACCGGTCAGTAAAGGATAAATGAGTCTGATTCTATGTGCAACAACACAGCTCTGGTACCTTCTGTTTGTGGGTTGCTTGTGTAGGGCCCCATCTTTCACGCTTTTACTCCCACCGTTAGCCCCACCAGCTCTATTCAGGTGAAGACTTGCAGGGTCTGCTACCTAGATCATAGACTATTTTGGGAAAGAAAATAATCTGCTAGGTCTCAAAAGCTCATGATTTGGGGGCTTGAGCATTTATCCTACTATGACTGATGGTGTGAGCCTTAGTGAAACATTCTGTAATTTTGATTATCTAAATGGTTCTCCCAACACACTCGTCATTTCACTGAGAGATGGGAGGATTCCGGTTTGCCTAATGCCTTAATCTGTATTAGAGCCTTTCTAATTAAAGCAGACCTGTTACTATTAAAAAAAAAAAAAAAATAAAAAAGCAAGAGGTTCTGTAATCCTGGATTATTAGTGATTAAACAAGAAATTTTAAATTTCTTTTTGAAATAGAGTATCACACAGAAGCACAAATTCCAAATCACAACAGAACTACTCTGATATACTACAAATACCCAGAAAGCATTTTTCTTAAATCAAAATTGATTTTTACAATCACTGTGCACTTTCAGAACTATGCATAAATTGAAAGAATCTGTGGGAAGAATCAGCTTTTTACAGCTGACCAACTCCGACCTCGACTACCAAAACTCTGTTGTACTGGCCCAAACGGCCAACAGGACGGGGATCATAAACGTCAGACAGCTAATACAAATTTAAGCAGAGAATGCTGAAGTTCAGCATGCACTATTCTGAAGTTGAATGCATAAAATTAAATAAAAATTGTTACCTGGCAAAACGTGAAAACCAAAAATCCAGCATTAAGTTTATACATAAGGTATCCCGGCTCCTGCCTCGGGGGGTTACTTCACAAGGTGCCCGGCGAAGCCAGTCGGACGCTGTTCCGCCCGAAGGCCTCCCCGGTCAGCTACAGGAGGAGTTTAAGATCAGACAAATGCAACTTTTGATTGTTAGCATTTTCTCTGTGCTTTGACAGCCACTTGACTAAATGTCAGAATGCTGCCCCACATCATCACTCCTCAGTGCCAAATGCCTCTCCAGCCCACTTGCAGCGGTTGGCTCATCTTTATTTAAAATCCTCCTGACTGGAACAGGGAGCACCAGCGTGTCTGCACCGTGCGCTTCCCAAACATGACATGCAGCGCTGGTTTTTCCAGTATTAGGTCTCAGTCCTCTCAAAGCGTATTTGAAGAGTATCTGTCAAAGCCTGTGCTATTGGTCTTTCCTGAAGAGAAGCTTCCCTAACTTTGGGTATAAGCCTTGGCTGTAGCCGTTGATTCCTACGGAAACGTTGCTAACACCACCCTCTGCCTACAAGAGCTGCTTTCACAGAACGGACCAAGGAGGGAAGAAAGCGGGAAACTGGCTCGGGAAGGGATCGCCGAGAACCCGAGAGATCTCCAGGCCTTGAGAGAAGTCTCATGAACCTTCCTAACAGCAAAAGGCTTTCTAACGTTAGATTCAAAATCGAACACAACGAGAAGTGCTGCAAAAGCTACTGGCCATACTGGCACCAGAAACTGCTGAGAAACACCAGAGAGACTAGTGACAAAACTCTGGAAGACAGGACACAGCCAGCTAGCAAACTGCTCACTTCGTTGTGCGTTTAGGTACTTACCACAAATCTGTGTATACAAATAATGAACAAACACTCAGACTGATGAGGAACCAATTGCTTACAGGGTACCTAAAGCATCAAGTTTTAAGCACCTACCTTGGGTGTCACCGTGGACCAGTACCTCCAGAATAATTCCCGTTCCTGACAGGTGCTTTAACTACCGCCTATATCGAAGTTAAAAACCACTTACTGCTTTTTGTTGATTACAGGGATCGCAGGCGTAATGAAAACATACAGACAGCTGTTAATTAAGTACCCCTGTTGCCATTTGCTTTCCTCAAAATCAGTGTCCCTTCCCTCTAGCTTACGTGAAATCAAAATTAAAGGCTCAGTTCCTGTTTCATCTGATGGAGCTGGGCATTATGAAAAAAGCCTGTGCTCCACACGAGAAGAACGTGGGTATCTCCAGCCACTGGTAGAACTCCAGAGTCTCAAAAAAGGCAAATCACAAAGAGCAAAATCTAAAAGCCTCACAGAGGCCAGCACAAAAAGGCTACAGGCAGGCAAGCATCCAAACTCCAGCCTTTTCTAGAGACTATGTACCCAAAACAGTCAGAGCGACAACTCCGGCCATGTAATTCCACACTATCTCGGTGTTCTTGGAGAGGCCCAAGACTCCCCTCCCGACACTTCATCCATCTAGAAGAGATTGTCGCCTTTTATGTAAGTCAGAACATTACATCACTTGCACAGAAAGAGAGAAATAAATATTTTAGGGCTTTCTCCACCTCTTAGAGAAATTGCTCCTGGCTGGGGGAAAATTATGGTCAGTGAGGGAATTCTTACTCTTCCTGCGTGAGGTTACCACAGACAAACACAGTTTACTGGACAGAATAGTTTAAAAAAAAAAGCAAAACAAAAAAAACAAACCAAACCCAAAGAGCCACAGCCTGACTTGTTTTGGGTCGGCACGTTGTATTCCAGCAAACAGCAGCAGAGCACCCAGGGGTTTGGGGAATCTGGAGGAAGAACTTCAGAGACACAGGCAATCTTCAGCTCAGAAAAAGGAGGTGCTCTGCATACTCCCATCAGCCAGCAAGCAACTCGGTTTGCTGTTAAGCGACTTAGAAGTTGACATACTACTTTACGTTTGACCCCAAGTGTCTGATACTTATGGCAAGGCTGATTCGCTCAAAATCTTGTGTTAAGAGTATCTCTTACTTTTAGGTTAGTCACTCTTGCATTAGACTGCGACACGGGGGATGTAATCCCTTCGCACAGAATGAACCGAGGCCGGATTCAGCATACCCTGCTGACCAACGGCACTCATCTGTCTCCAACACAGGCGGAGTTCAGCCTCTCAATGCCATTAACTCTCCAGTACCAGGTAGGACTGAACCCAAAAGCATTCAAACTCTCTGAACAACAGAGGGTAAAGAATGCTTCAAATGCACTTGCTTGGATTTCATGGACGTGCACCAAATTAAAAGAAAAAAGCTTACTAAAAATATGCATCTTTATTCAAATAAGGTTATCTCTGAACTCCAAGTGTCAATTTACATTAGTCAGAAACAAACATATGAAAGTGTCAGCTGTTTGAATTTAAAAAGAACAGTAGACAGTCTTCGGTGTTACAGTAACTGATGCATTGATAAATGTCAAATTTTCTTCAAACAGGAAGTTAGATAATCTACAAACCACATTGTGAATTTCACTTTTGAAAGATTGAGGTGTGACCATGTATTTAATATACCCGGACCAGTACAATGAGATTCTCTTGTCGCTGCCAAGTATTTGCTACTTATCATCCACACTTCACATACAATGATTAGACTTGTTCCCCCCCACACACTGTCAAACCATATTCCAAGATACCTTCTCCTCCTAGTCCGAAAATCTTACTTGATAAGAATCAAAACACGCTATCAGTGTTGAAAGAAACTTCTAGTAGCCAGCCGTAACAAGAGGCTACATTGAACGACAAATATTCTTAAAGTCCAAATTTGTTGCTATCACTTCAAGAACAGAGAGGACAAAATTTGAGGTGGGCAATTGGGAGCTTTCCTTTGATCCAGTAAGTGACGAGGCAATTACCGAAGTTCCAAGGAGAGACGACTGTGAAATGAAGCATGAAGCAAAGTTACCACTTTTTGGATGGAACGCTTTACACCTCCTGCTCCCTAATACAAATGTTTCCCAGTTGCACATGGGAGGTATGTCAGATCTATCAGCAGCATGAACATACAAGCTCAGCCCCATACCGAAGATACAATTAGGTTCAAGTTTGCCCCTAGACACCATCCTCAGCCTTCTCTTTTTTCTAACAAAAACCACAAAACTATGGGCTGCTCCAGCTTTAAAACACAGTTATGGTTGGGTTAATTCACAGTGACAAGAAATGCAGCCTTCTTCCAATTGATACATTAGAGCTGTTCCTCATTACGCCAGATACACGCACCTACTTATCAAAATGCAATTGCTATCCTTTCCGTATAAGGGGTCTTGCAAAGCCTGCCACGGGAGAGGCAGCTGTGCCCGAGTGTTGCACTGACGCAGGAAGGCTTGCAATTGGAAGGAACACCACCACACATTTTCAGAACAAGTTAAGACAATACAGAAAGTTTAGTTAGAAGAGTCAAGGTTGTCATAGCTTAGACTCAAGGCACCTGTAAATATTTGCTGGTGTTGAAAGAACTGAATGGATAAATGCTTATGTGTTATTCTGGCTTATCCGAAAAGTTTTCCTCGTTGATTTACCCTATTTATCCAGCAAGATTAGCTTGAGGCAGTAGTTTCTCCAACCAGTACAGCACAATCTTCTTAAATTTAGAAATTAATCTATAAAGCTATACCACTTACAGTATACTACGTACTGTAGCTATGTAAATAGGTATGTAGGTAGTATCGTCTTACTGGTATAGCACAGACATCCACTTTTTGGACACTGTATTTTAAGTAACAAAATATATTGCATAGATAGATTATTTCTCCAAACTGACAGGCACAATACTGAGGTGTTCTTCATTACAGCGAATTTGGCAGCATGTGTTGCACTCCAAGGGAGTAGACTGTAGGAATGCAGTACTTGTATGCTGGATTCCAAATACTTTTTGCAGATTCAGACAAACAGATTAATACTTAAAAGTGAAACATCCTGATGCATTTGTGTATTTTATAGAATAAAAAACAAAACAAAACCAAACCCCCCTATTCTAGCTCTACACACAAACAACTCAAGGACAAAGTTACCACAGATATGTAAACAAGGCAAAATGAATTCATCTCACATTCCTAATTTGGGCTATCTGCTTTGTTTCTTTCCTGAAGCAAATGTTCACCTGATAAGCAGTACCAAAACCACATATTCAGTCTTATGCTTTTGTTATTAAAGCAGGAATTGACACACAAACTGATTCTACAATAGCTGCTGGATTAACAAACATGTCTGGAGCAACAGCGTGGGAAGAAATGGGTTAAAACTCAGCAACTGTAGCTTACGATACTTGCCCTGTCAAGATTTAAATCAAAGCATCTATATTTGATACATGAAAGACACAAGACAGCTTTATAAAAGTAAAGACATATTCATACACTAAACACATGCTTAATAAAATCAGATTTGAAGAGGTGTAAAGCGATGACACCTTTGCTGAAAGAGTTCCACAAATCTCCAAACAAAATTACAGACTTGAAACTACAAAAAAGAAACCAGTCCCACAATATACTTGAAGAAACTACTTTATCATATTTTCTCTCACTGCCTAAAACCAAAACCCAAAATAAGCAGACAAGCTTTTATTTCCTTGTTGTGTATAGTTTGTTTTCTATATCAGGTACCAACAGTCAGGCTGGTAAGGCCTGTCTTTGCATCCACATACTAAAAAGCATTTAAATCTATATTTCATGAAGAGTTAGAACTAACTAAATAATTTTTAAACTGTTAAATCCAAGTGGTAAAGAAATGAAATGTTTGTAACAAATTTTTACCCCCCAAAAAAATTAGAGAAAAGCAGTTGTTTGGGGTTGGGGTGTTTTTTTTGTTTGTTTCAGGTTTTTGTTTGCTTTTGGGTTTTTTTTTGTTTTTTTTTTTTTTTTTTAACTGCTATTTCAGGACACTTAATCACAAGCCTTCTGCACAAATCACTCATCTGCAATTCTCACTATGAAGAACACTCAAACCCGGGTGTTTCAATTCCCTCCTCGGGAATCTTAACAGAAGAGGAGGAAGATGGCATTTGCCTTCCAGTATTTAGGAGACAGCTGAAAAACACAGACCTAGACAGGGTCCGCAGTCTTCCCCTATCCAGCATTTGGCTCTGCTGCTCCCCAGTCTGTTTTTAACTTTAGCATTAACAGTTTAAATGAGAACTTATTTTAACGAAATTCAATAATTTACAATATTGAAGTATATCAAACACTAAAATTTCCCTCATTTACAGAAGTGGATAATTTTCTGTGCATACATACTGCTGTTATGTACACACAAAAGGAACAGGTCATCAAAAGAACTTTTTGGCTGCTGCTTCTTGTTGACTCCTGGAAGAAAAACCAGAAGAGAATTCATTAAGTACTTAAGGTATAAGACCAGCTAACTGGTTTAAATAAATATTTCAGTTATTTGGCGATTAAAATATTCCGTTCCTTGTCAACAGAGACTTAGGAAAACCAAATATAAGTCGTATCACAAAACATATTTATTTTCTTCATGGGTACGGGTACTGTGGATCAGCCACACACAGATACTGAGTAACAAGGGCATCAAAAAGAGCTGGAGGGGACCAGCTCCTCGTTTGTCTTGGAAGCCGTCTTTCCAGCTGATGGCATAACACGACATAGGTAAGAAATGCACTCTCTCCCCTTTGTAGAGAAGCAGACACAGAATAGCAGTTAGTGCTATCAGCAGCACTGGTCTTATGTTAATACTAGTTATCCTTCCACAGCGGTAGCAAACGGCATCTTCTCTTTGAAGGGCAACACAGCTATTTTGGTCCCTACTCCTTATCCTGATTAGTGCGCGCAAGCAGCAGGAGGGAAGACTACCAAGCAAGTCAGTCCTTGCTCTCAATAGGTTTTTCTTTCCATCAATGCAGATTTAATTTGAACATTATGGCATTATAATGAGGAGGAAGAGAGCAGAGAAAACATGCCAATTAGTTTAGGGCAGGGGGAGAAGTCCATACACTATGAACACCCTATGTAGGACAGGGATGAAGGGATACGCATCATAAAAATGTTCACTGAGGAACTTGTGAAGTGGAATAAGTAGCTTGTAAGTACACATAGCAAAAAAAAAAAAAAATTAAAATCAGATCACATCAGATTTTGTTAAGACATCAATAAACTTCAATAAGTCCAGCAGAGGACCACAAGGATGGTGGTCACGAGTTGAAGCACATGCCTCGAGAGAAGAGAGGGAGGGAACTGGGCTTGCTCATCCTGGACAAAAGAAGGTTTCAAGGCGTCTAACAGCAGCTTTCTAACAACCACAAGACGTTATTGAGGAGACGGGGACAGTTTTCTTACAGACATGTACATTACAAGAAAGAGACGCAACAGTCAAACTGAAACAGGGCAGGTTCCCACGAGATACACCGAGAATAAAAAATACTTCATTATCATAATTAAACATTTCCAATGGGGTCCATAACAGTGGTAAATTTTCCACTCTTGGAGGTTTTTAAGACCTGACCACTCTAAATACTGCGCAACCTGGTCTGAATTCAGTGTCAACCCTGCTTTGAGCAGAAGGCTGCACAGAAGACCTCCCAAGGTCTCTTCCAGTCTGAATGCTTGCTTGTTTTAAAAGATTAACATAATCATACCATTGCAATTGATTTCCAGTCAGAAGTTCTAAAATCATTTGCCCTGTTGTCTTTATAGAAAAATGTACTTACCTATACATGATATAACCAATGAATAACACTGTTTGCACTGCTACAAATATAAAGAAGTGCATTGTGGATAAGCACGATGGAAACGGTGGCAAGTCTGGACATTTCGATTTCTCACTAGATGGCTAAAAAACAAGAAAAACAATATTTGAGAAAAGAGCAAACAAGACATACCGTGGAAAGACTGTCATATGTTAGAAACAAAATGTCTTTGCAACATGATCTAAAAATCAGAATACAAGCAGAAAACAGACAGTAATGACGCTACCCTGAAAAATCATGATCTAACTCACCATCTCACTTCCCCCTGTCACCTTTATGTTTCTCAGACAAACTGACTGCTGGTAATTTGAGCATTACAGGGGAAACAATAAACCTTTGGTAAATTAACCCAGAAATCAAGAACCTTCTACGGGATCACAAGCTAATTCAGCTTAATTGTGACCTAGGCAAGGCTAAGGTGCTCCTGAACGCGACCGCAGTCATCTTCCACGCTTAGAGACCTTAAGCGGAGCCTGCCCGGGTCTCCCCTGATTAAAGCTCTCCCTTCTGTGCAGAAGCAATAGAGAATCTCCTCTGCATGGAGCTGTTAAGTAGGGGGACAAACACAAAAAAAAGCACCCAGAAAACCTAATTGCTTGACCTTGTTTCCACAGGAAATTAGACTAAAAATCATGCTCTTTGTGCAAAACTTCTCATCAAGACACAGATCATGCAGTTAGGTCAAGGCAGTGCAGTTTTACCGAAGCGGCTTAATGAAGGATTAATTGCTCCGTAAATTGCATGCTGGCTCATCCTAGCTTTTCGCTAACAGCCAAATAAAGTAGTATTACAGTCATGCTTTACACTACCAGCACATAAATTACCATATTTCGTTGTACTAAATGCTCAATGTCCCTCTTTACGACATGAAGGTGTTCTTTGATGTCATTGAAGTGCTGAGTTGTTTCGTAGACTCCTGCAGCAGAGCCAGGATGTTGAGCTCCACTGATCAGCCTCAGAGTATCAGCCATGGAATTTCTGAAACAAGACAAACAACAAAACATCTGTCAACAGAGAACAGCTTTTCTACAAACAGCAGTTATTCTGGACACCTTTTAGTCCATTAAAATTAATGTGAAATACACAGTTGCCCCAAAAGGCAGAAGACATTTTTTTTCTAGCATCCAAGAATACCTATATCACGAAATAATTCCTTAACCAAAGTATGATTTTTAAAAATATTTAATTCTGCAAACAGTTTCAATTTGTACAGTGCACCACCTCCCGAAGTCACGCTGAAAACAAGATCTGGCAAACATTCTATTGCTAGACATCTGCTTTGCCCAACTGATGAAGTCTAAAACAAGTGTTTTATCTGAGGCTCTTGCCAAGGCTTTAGGATAAGCAGAGTTTAATGCAATCTTTGAAGAAAACCAAAAGCTGTTTGAAAAATAAATAAATAAAACCAGTCATGTAAGAAATAAAAATAAAGAAGAGGCTTTAGGGATAAGAAAAGATTTAGATACATCCTTGTTTCATGATTATCATTTATACGAGAAACTCATTTCCCATATGCGTTGTCATAATACTTAATGTTGTCTTCATGTGAATTCATTTCCCTTCTACAACAAATCAAATTAAATCCATATAAAGTTGAGGTTCCATAACTAATTTTGTTTGAGATAAACTAGTCAATGAGAAAAAAATACTTAATCTCTAATCAATATGTTTATATAATTTTCCCCTACTGTGATGTCTCTTTTCAGTTGCAAAGAGGATTATTCTACAGCTAAAATATTTATCATGTGAATGTTAATCTCTTCATTATTAACAGAATAAACAATCAAAATATATGTCTTTGGATTTCTTTTTAATTTACTTAAAACTTTACATTTTGTTCAGATGAGAGCTTACTTCGATGCCTTCAAGGTAAAGTCCTAACTCTTTGTACAGTGGTCAGCAATTTATCATAGTATCGCAGAATGGTTTGGGTTGGAAAGGACCTTTAAAGAACATCTGGTCCAACGCCCCTGCTGTGGGCACGGACACCTTTTTCACTAGATCTGGTTGTTCAAAGCCCTGTCCAACCTGGCCTTGAACGCTTTCAGTCGTAACTTTCACATAAGAAAAAACAACAAAACCTGGCTTGAATACTATTCATTGAGTAAACTGGCAACAACAACATACAATCACGTTTGTGTTACAGAAAATGATATTACTGATTTTTAAATCATAGAATCGTTAAGGTTGGAAGGGACCTTTAAGATCATCGCATCCAACCATTAACCTAACCTGACAAAACCACTTCTAAACCATATCCCCAAGTACCACGTCTGCCCTCTTTTTAAACACCTCCAGGGATGGTGAATCCA
The DNA here is from genome assembly GCA_013398815.1 of Ibidorhyncha struthersii. Classification (NCBI taxonomy): domain Eukaryota; kingdom Metazoa; phylum Chordata; class Aves; order Charadriiformes; family Charadriidae; genus Ibidorhyncha; species Ibidorhyncha struthersii. The sequence continues at coordinate 34,746 of VZSZ01011091.1, forward strand.
CCACCTCCCTGGGCAGCCTATTCCAATGCTGGATAAACCTTTCGGTGAAAAAATTTTTCCTAATATCCAACCTAAACCTCGCCTGCCTTAACTGGAACCCATTTCCTCTCGTCCTATCACTTGTCACTGGGGAGAAGAGGTCAGTCCCCATCTCTCTACCCCCTCCTTTCAGGTACTTGTAGAGAGTGATAAGGTCTCCCCTCAGCCTCCTCTTCTCCAGGCTAAACACCCCCAGGTCCCTCAGCCGTTCCTCTTAAGACTTGCCCCCCAGACCCCTCACCAGCTTCGTTGCCCTTCTCTGGACACGCTCCA
>VZSZ01011091.1:35064-50109 GCA_013398815.1 Ibidorhyncha struthersii
GGTGTGACCCAAGTGCAGGACCCGGCACTTGGCCTTGTTGAACCTCATACCGTTGGCCTCGGCCCATCGGTCCAGCCTGTCCAGATCCCTCTGTGAAGCCAAATGGCTCATATTCATTGTGAAAACGGCAAGTTGAGCATCAAAACTTAAACGTTGACAAATAATCTTCATAAAGATGTTGCCCATCTTTTAGCTTGGCATCAGTTGCTCTTCGTGCCATTACACAACTCAGAAAACACAGAACCAAAAATAAAATTAAAAAAAAAAAAAAAACAACCCAAAACACAGGAGAAGAGAAAACGAGTAAGGAACATATCTATTCAAAGGCACTGTGACAACTCTCCAGAAGTACCGAGCACACAAATGCTATGTTAGTGTTACAGCAGCTTTCACTTCATTAGAAGATCTATGCAGCATGTTTAAACTATGCGAAGCAGCTCCGTACTAAGTCAGAGCCACACACTAAATTAATCTACACAATTATATTAAGTTGCAGATACACCACTTTAATGAAGATGCATTTAGTAATTACAGCCCCTACTAAGTGCTGGATTAACGATATACCTTTCCTCAAAATGAAGACTACCACACACAAATCAACGTAACGTGCTAGACTACCCGTATTCTGCATACTCCCCACATAACCACAAAAAACTCTTTCCACTTACAGTAACAAAAAGGTCCAAGAATTCTCCCTTTCCTGTCATCTTTGTAAGAGCTCAATCCCACTTCCAGCACACGTTAGCGCATCAGGCACTTTCCAGTTACGTTTCCTGTTATTCCAGACAACATACCGCGCTCTAGGCCAGACCGAGTTAGCCATGGATTTCTGCAAAACTCTCAACGTTTACCTCAATAAGCTCATTTCTAATATTGCAAAGTTATCAAAAGGAGTTACCAAAAAACACCTGTTTGCTTCTCTAAGCCACTGCAAACAAAACCAATCACAGCAGCTCTTACCTTCTCTCGTTCTACATTTCTGGTTTGGAATTTACACGTACAAAATGAATGCAAAAAATCCCCTCATCTGTCCTAACTTAAAGTAGCATATATGTTATCCAGAAATTTTATTTTTGTATTGTCATTGTACAGATTATTTAAAGTAAATCGATTTATATTTACCTGTACTTTGAATTAGTGTTAACAACAAGCTATTTCAGAAGTAAGTTCTTCACTGGAAGATTTTTTTTCTTAAGTAACCCATGCAAAGCCATGCAACCGCTATCACGACCACTGCCCAACAAACACTGATAGTAATTCTGCCTGTCGACATCCATCACATTGTTCATCCTGCCCCACTATCTTCAGTGCTAGAACACAACTGTGACACTCATTTTGTTCCTCTCCCTCCCAATACCACTGTTCCCATGTAATTAACCGAAATCTGCACACCCACCTTCCCCCAGACGGATCCACTCTTTTGTTAAAAGCAGAATAACTTCCCTATATAGACACGGTCTGTATCAAATTTAATTTACATTTATTTGTGCATGAACAATACCACGCTGATAGTTTCTATGGTATGAACATGCAAGATTCTGCCGTAATCAGATGATTAAGAAATCCACAAATCTTGGCAAGAAAATTACTTAGACAGTAAGTCCTTTTCCTCCGGGATGACCAGCAATGCAACAGCGGGCTGTTCATTTCCATCTATAAATAAAACGCTTCTTTAATCTAAGAAAAACATTAAGATGATGTTACGCAAACGCATACCTAATAAGTAGCCACGAAAAGGGCAGATTGCCAATGTTAACAAGAAAATCTAATTTGCTTGCAAGGTACAAAGATTTGTCAAGAATATTACCATAAAAGCTTTCGTGGAAGAACAAGTGCAAAAATGGAAGCACTCTAATCTTCGTTCTGCAAAAAACTGACCTACTTAGATAAATCACAAGAGCTGCCCTTGAACTAACACAGGGAAAAAAACACAACTGCTTACAGACTACAACATCAAGTTGTAGGAATTGTTTTTGTCCTTTCTTTAAGCCCAAGGTAAGGAATGTTTTAACTACTATAAATGAAGGGTTAAACCAATTTAAAGACATTCCTGCTAAAGACAGCAACTGTAAAACAACTGAGGTGCAGTACACAGACATCCCTATCAAACACAGGAATCTCCTCAAATCCGTTTCAGCAGTATAGCACCTTCAGGATAGGATTTCTTACTTCATTTGGTAATGTATCTTGAAAGTGTAAAGCATATATCTCAATGGATTTTTAAAACTGCATCTTAAAAAGCAAAATTATTAATCACTTGGGAACCTGCAAGTGTCCCTGCAGACAAAGACGTTTCCTGAGAAAGTTAACCGGCAGAAAGTCCTCTGACAAAAACCCAAACCAAACACCCCCCCCGCCCCCCCCGAGTACTTAATGTAGTACAGTTACATTCCAACAATTTACCCAAGGTTGTCACACAACTGAATTCATCCAGGCGAGAAAACAAGTCTGTAACTGTCAAAGTGTCCTTTAATGTGATTATCTTTTGCTAGAAAAGACATCGATAAATCAGTTGACAGGCCTGGTTTTCACACACTAAAAAATTAGACCAGAAAACATTCACACCCTTAGAAGAACAGAAGTATTTTTTAAGTAATAGCATGCAGCCCGTGTGTAAAGAACAAACGGGCACTTTATCACAGTAGAGTTTAAAAGCGTTTTCCCACTCTTCTCTAGCCCACAAGAAATAGGGACAAGAGTACTAAAATGGTCTACGCAACACATTGGCACATGAAAAAAACCCAACACGTTTCTGTCTTCACTATGCAATATAAGTGACAAAAATTTAATATTAAAGCGCCTTTTTTTTTTTTTCCTTTCTTTTTTCTCCCCTTAAGTGCTGTATGACAATATGTTTTAGCACCTAACAAACCAAGGAATTTTTAGTCACAGTTGGATTTTCAGTATCTCCAAGAATGGAGACGGCAAAACCTTCCTGGACAACCAATCTATTCTAGACTTCCAACTACCCTCACACGTTTCTTTTCTGATGTCTCCACAGAACTTCCTGTATTTCAGTTTGTGCCCGTCGCCCTTCGCGCTGTCACTGGGTCCCAGTGAGAAGGGTCTGGCTCTGGCTTTACTGCCCTCACCACCTCCAAAAATCAGATATTTATACCCACGGATAAGATACCCCCGAGCATCTTCTCTAGGCTACACAATCCCAGCTCCCTCAGCCTCTCCTTGTGCAACCAATACTCCACCCCTTTAATCAGGGTTGTACACACTGGAATTCTGAGAGACTTGACATGTAACTGTAAATACTTTCTGTGATACACAAATCCATAACACTAACAGACCACTACTGAGCAATAATACACGAGCTTTAGGCGGTCAGCAATATTAGGAAAAAAGCCAAAGGCAAAATATGTGTCTATACTGAAGAAAGCAGCGAACTACTTTAAAAATACTAAAATAATAATTAGAAGAATAAGCAATAAATCTCAGCAACTCCTATTACATGCACAGACGTTTTCATTTGTACAGACTACTACTCAGAATTACTTACATGCCTTTATAGGTTGTTTACACTAAACAAAACATCTATAACTTTCTATAATAATAAACTCATCTAACCATTATATCAGGAGTAGACTGAGTATATGGACAAGACACTCCAATACACCTTTTCTTAGGTTCACTGGCTATAAATGAAAGGTATTTACGCTCATGTTATCAATACTCCAAAAATCAGAGCAACAACTTCCCATGAGGTAGCACGTTATCACATTAGCAGAAATTAACCATTTTCAGAGGGACTAACCTGTTGAAGTAGAATCTCATTAAAAAAAAAAAAAAATAAAAGGCAAATTAGGGGGCTTAGCCACCCCAGGGACATGAACTTACTTCATTATAGAAATTAAATGTATGCAGAGAGTCATCACTAAGGAACTGACACAGAAATTTTAAGTTTGTCAATATTCTCCTACTGAAATAATAAATATGACTTAAAAGGTGGAAATAATATAAAATTCAAAACACGGCCTTAATACTTAGAAAACATTTACCTTATCTCATTTACTTGTCTAATGACCTCCTCTTGAGTTTTCACAACTGTCTCAATCTCTTGCTGGGAAACCTGGCAGGGCAGGGGGGAAAGGGGGTGGAGAAAAAGATCAACATATCTTGGAAAAAGCAAATCGATCATGCTGCTGAAATTAGGCTGAGCTACCAATCACGGTGTTTTGGGTTTTTTTATTTACCTGTCCTTGTTGACCTGGAACACCAGCGCCTCTTTTAGCAATCTCATCTGTGACTGCAGAGACGTACCGTCTCTGCTCATCCAGAATCATGTCCAATTGCCTATTAAGCTGTTTGATTTCAAGATGAATTCGATTCTGCCCCTCAAAGATTTGCCTCAGTTCACGATCACTTACAGTTTCAAAAACATCATCCGCTGATAAGAAAGAAAGGACACGTAGTTCTTACACATATGCACTCCTCATCAATTGCATTGTATCATTTTTCTTGCACCCTTAAAGTTTCCACGCGGATATACTTTTTTCCCATAATTTGGTGTGTGTTTATCACCACTGCGATGACACAGGATACCCAAACGGGATCAGAACAACTGAACAGAGATAACCACATGTTCAAAGCCAGATTCCATCTCAGAGTTCCTATTTCAGTACTTGGGCAATGCGCAACATAAAATGGAAACAGGACGCTGTTATTCAGAGAAGGCGGCTATCTTTGCATAAGCTAGCATCGTACTACCAACTATCCTTCAGAAGAGATTTGCAGGTATTAACTAACAGCTACTTTTTAGAAAAAGTAAACTTTAAAAAGTAAATACAGAAGTGACTGCACATTTTGAGTGAGTTCCTCCACAGCTCCAACAACATCAGAAAGAAGAAAGTCCGAAAGACTCTGGGGCAAAAAGATTATTATTTGTTATCAATGGAAGGCTGAACAATATTTCGAAAACAGATAAAGTTAAAATGGTGTAGGAGCTTTAGAACAGGCATAACTTATCACTGTGCAAATACAGATGACAACCTGAAATTTCAGGTCTAGATGCCTAAAGTACGTTCCTGAGATCATGCATTCAAATACAGCTAATTCAATCCACAGGAGTAAGGAACAGACTGGCTTCCATTATATTTTCCAATAAGCAGATTCTTTTTTGCCCCAGAGTCTAAAAAAAAACAACCCAAAACCAAAACAACAACAACAAAAAAACCCAGCAACCCAGGCAAATAAACAAAACATCCACGATGTTCCATAGCAGAACAAGCATAAGTCAAAGCACTTTGGCTAAACACTCAAAAAAGTGGGCAAGAGTCATTATTACAATTTTCCTAAATTCAATATAATTTGGAAACAGTGAAAAAACGCCGTTCAGTCTGAAATATCTTTAAACCAATGCTTGCTGAGAGCTGCAGATGCATGGTATCACTAGAGGAAAGGGCAGTTCTGCCTTACCCAGCCAAACTTAAATTTCTTATCAATAGCTTAAAAATATAACAATAAACGCCATTTTTTAACGACAGCAAGCTGGAAATTTGGTTATTGGCCAACTCAACTACCAACACTGAATGCCAGCTAACACGGTGGTGATGAAACTGGCAGAACTCAATACATGTCCAATTACTAGGCAAGCATTAAAAGGCTCTTCCCAGTAAGCATAAGGCCCAGCAGGTCTGCTAGCCCATCTTTAATAACCATCCCTCAAACAAGATGGGGGGAAAAAAAAAAAATTGTTACGAATGTGCAGAAACAGACCAAAAAGATGACCTTTCAAATACATTTTCAAAAAACAGAAAAGGCCGTGCTTCCTTAACCATGGCTGAACAGAGGGATGCGTGGCCTGCTCTCCCTTCCGCTGCGCCATGCGGACTCTCATGCCTCCCATCATGGCCCTGTTCAATTGTTTCGTTCTCAATCCAGGCATGACAAAAGGGACTTTATATTTCAGAAAACGCTTTACAAACAAAAGACCAAAGATTCTTAAATAAAGCAAGTATCATCGGTAGGAGCTTTGTAAGATCAGTCAGAGTACCAAAGTCAGAGTCCCTAGTTCCGCATATCCCGGAAAGCAAACGTTGTCCTTGACAACTGAACAACGGCTCAAATCACTTGCCTGGCTGTCCTTGCACATCAGGATGTTCCTTTTGAAATTCTTCTTTCTTTTTATCCAATTCTTGTTGAAAGTGTTCAAACTCTTCTTGATACTTCTCTTTATCTTTTTGAGGAATTTCTGCATCTGGTGTCGGCTTTAAAACATTATCAAAAGGGGGGGGAGGGGGGCAGGGAGAGAGATTTTTTTTTTTCACGTTCTGCACCACTCCTATATAACTTATTCTCCAGCAAGGCTGTTCAGGTTTCAGATTTGAAGACGTAACACAATTAGGGGAACACATTGATACATTAAGCTGAAGTGAGAAACCAGACACCCTATGGAGACCCATAGCTTTTTCCTAATAGATGGGTACTTTCTGCGATTAAAAAGAAACCAAGTTTTACAAGGATAGATGCTGTTTAGCAGCACAGAGGTGTTCTAGAGGTATGGGAAGTTGAAAGCAAGAACAGATTATTTGTCCACTTTCCAAACAAAGTGTACTTTTTAGTTTGTTTTCTCTGCATGTTTTGATTTAACATCAGGATTTTTGTTGATTCAGTGTTGCTTCAAGAGTTCTGGTGTTGAAAACATTAATTAAAATATTATCAAAACATGACAGTATTAGTGTAATTTTTCTAAACCAGATGACAGCACAGCTACGTGCCAAAATCCTGAAACAGGGATGCCAAGTATAATTTCAGAGGAAATGCCGTAATCCAGCGCTACATGTAAAACATATACAATAACATGTTTTTACTAATTACACAGAAAGATGCTTACTACTTCCTTCCCGGGCTCAGTCAATTGGAAGGTCAGAAAAGACAGGACGTCGTGATCATCTGTATTCAACAAACAAAACAAAAATCCACTGTTACTTCCCAAGCCAACCTTGCACTTGCAAAGGGTCTTCAGGCAACAGACTCCTCCCAAAGTCCTCCCAAGAGTTATGCGGTGGTGAATGCGACTGCACAGTGTCTTCGTAAGGACAAAATGAAAGTCCTTCTGCTCTAGCCAGGAAAAGGCCTCAGCATATCAGTAATTCAGGAATGGGAGAGAGTTAATTCCACCATCATGGTCAAAAATTGGTACAATGGATCAACACCAGCAGTAGAAACACCTTTCCTGCAAACCCTGCAAGACTCCACACCATCTGCCACAGTTTTTAACATTTGCTACCTGCAAGTCCCCCTGTTGCTGCAGATATTCCAAAATATCCTTGGGATGGCAACACCATATCTTCCACTCTCGCACAAAATTCATAGTCTTCTTTATCCGGAGTGAAGCCATTGTTAATTAATACCTAAAAGGATAAACACTTACAATTTTTACCACATAAATCTATTTGTGTTAATTGCTTTGTCAGTTTACAGTAATGGTCACAAATACACTTATCGGGTAATTCTGCAGCTGATACTAGATACCAGAAAAAAAGTCTCTCTTCTGAAAGACACTTTTTGCAAAGAAAATGCACAAGCTTTCTATTTTAAAAAGGAAAAAAAAGGCCCGATTCACCGCTCAGCGTGACCAAAATTCAACATTTTCTATTCGTCACCTAAGAGGACATACCGCATAGAATTCAGACACTGATAAAAATGTATTCATTTCAGTTATAAGAAGCAGCAAGACCAATTAGTGAGTGGAAAGGAACACATGGGGGAAAGGGATCCCCCCAGGAGGCATGAAGGCAAGCCAGGGGACGGCAGGGCACCGCCTGAGGCCGCTAACAGGAGCACTTACACCGTTCCAGGGAGCACTGAGGGCTTAGGGGCACATCCGAAATGCTTGTGCACCAACACACCCAGTATAAGAAACACACATGACTAACTGGAAGCATTGGTCCATTCCCAGAGCTACGATGCCATTGGTGTCCGTGAGACTTGGTGACACGAGTCCCCCAAGCGCTGGGAGGGAAGGCTACGGGCTGTTGAGGATGGACAGGCAGGGCGGGCGAGGCAGAGGTGTCACACCGTACGCAATGCAGAGGTTTGACTGCACAGCCCTTACCGTTAGAGATGGCGTGGCTGACAGCCTCTGGGTGAGGATTAGGGCGATGGAAAATAAAGCAGATGTCACTATGGGCATCCACTATGGATCACCCAGCCAGGACAACAGCACTGATGCGTTATTCTGTAGGCAATTAGGACAAGTCTCTGGATCAGCAGTCCTTGTCTCTAAGGCATATTCCAACTTCCCAAACATCAACTGGGAATACCATACTGCTGTGACTAGCAGGTCTGGGAAATTCCTGAAGATGATGACAGGGCTGGAAGGCACCTGCTCTGAGGAGCGGCTGAGGACTCTGGGTCCTCATGAGTTTGTCTAGTTTGGAGAGGAGGAGGCTGAGGGGCCACCTCATGGCTCTCTGCAGTTCCTGAGGAGGGGACGTGGAGAGGGAGGTGCTGAGCTCTTCTCCCCGGAATCCAGGGACAGGACGCCTGGGAAAAGTTCAAAGCTGCGCCAGGGGAGGTTCAGAATGGATGTTAGGGAGCATTTCTTTACTAGAAAACATGGAACAGGCTTCCTAGAGAGGTGATCAATACCTGTCAGTGTTGAAAAGGCTTTTGGATAATGCCCTAAATAATACGTTTTAACTTTTGATCGGTCCTGAAGTGGTCAGGTTGGACTAGATGATCATTGTAGGTCCCTTCCAAATGGATTTATTCTATTCTAAAACTGATTATGGCCTAACAGCATCAACTACGGTTCAAGAAATCCCTGACCAGGGGATCACTGAAGGCCAGTCTATCAAAAGTCCACGTCCCAATAAGGGATGGGCAACACACACTTTTGGTCTGACCTCGAAGAGTCAACCCTTGCTATTCTTAGGCTGATTCTAAGCTTAAAGAGATTCTCTCTTCCTCCACGGAGGCATTTGCAGAACTGCCGAGATTAGCAGCAACATTTGGGCCAGAGGAGTTCCTAGATAAGGCATCAGGGACCAGGTGCATTCAAAAAGGGAGCAACCTTGGAGTCTGAAATTTCATTTTCATTCAAGAGCAACAGATAGCTTTTACCGTTACAACACGGTACAAGGTCCACCCTCTTTTAGGTGTGTTCATGTTTACTTTTAGAGAAACTTTTACTACAAAATGACAGCTGTGTTCTATGGCTAATACCTATGAAGAGCACCTTTTCAGAAGAAATCAGAAGCCAAGAAACACACACTTCATAGCTGCCACAACCGAGAACCACATTAGTATTTTTCTCTCCTTATCTAGAAGGAATTCACAATCACCTGAATAGTATTTAAGAAGTCTTGAAGACTCCCTTATACCAGTGGTTTTCGATCTTCTTTAATCTTCAAAGCCCTACTATTTCTTGGAGGTGGGAAGCCTCAGTTGTCAAATTTAAATCTACTGTCAAAGAACGAGCTTCAGTTTTATAGTCCCATTTCAAGAACCTCTTACAATCAGCTACAAAACCCTCTGCAGCTCTCAGATCAGCTTGAGAAATGCCATTCAAGTTAAGGAGCTGCTCACACTCGGAAGCTGAGGAAGAGAGGCCAGCTTTGGGACACCTCTACGGGCAAGTCAACAGCAACAGAAGGGTCTGAGCACATACAAGTACGTTAGTGCGACTCACTCGTAAGCGACATCAGAAAAATCAGCAATCAGCTCAGGAAACTACAGATGCACTAATGCAGTTAAAAGAACTCGTCTAGCATTTGAACATACTGCATCTCCTCCCAACCTCTCCTACCAAGCTCAATATTTTCAAGACTATTGGAATTAACGTATGGGGTCTTTGGGTTTTCAAATAGTTGCAACAATCTCATACTTAAAAGCTGAGAAACATGAGTAAATATGTTATTTCAGAGTACTTACAGTCAATGTTTTTTGGTAGTACGTTATCTTTACTCGAACAGGGTAGGGCTTGTTACGAAAGTCCCTCTGACAGAACGCCAATGCTTGCGTGGAACCATCACTATGCAAGAAGACAACTTGCATAAAACTATATCTTATGATTTATTGGCTAAGACAAAAAAGCATCAGTGTATCACTAAGCAACATCGTGACAGTTTTTCAGTATGCAAGTTTTTCAAAAGCTGTCGCACAACTGCACTGAGCTACTCTGAGGTCTGGGGATCAACAGTACTAGGTGCTTTACACAGGACACAATACAGATGGAAGGCAGTAACAGGGAAATCTGCTTGCTTCGAAGATATATTCCTGCACCTGTGAACTGAGATGGAAACAAGCTATAATCTGGATCCCACAAACTAAGCTAGACACATCTCTTCTCAGAGAATCCAAAAAGATGACAACTGTGCTGTTGGCAATAAACAATCAGAAATCCAAATTAAATCAATTAATTTTAGTAACAGGCAATTAGCTTTCAGTCAGTCACTTCTGTCAGTTATTAGCTGTGTGTGGAAGACACCCATAAGCAACAAAGAGGTAAAAAGCCTGTACCACCGTTTATCCGAGTTCACCCATGCCAAAGGACATAGGCCATTTAAATAGTTGCCAATTTCTGTGCTGTTACTGCCAACGCAGTGTTTTTACAAATAGAAAAACTCAAATGCAAAGGAAACAACAACGTTTCATACGAAAGAGGCCTTTATAAAGTTTCTCAAAGTTTCATGCAGCATTTCATCCTACAAAAGCAAACATTCATCACTGACACTGAAAATGAACTTACTTCTGATGGTCATACAGAAGTTGTCCATTGTTGCCTACAACAATCACTCCGGGATTGTTTTTCTAGAAAAAGAAATAGCAAACAAATGGAATAGTTTAATTTGAATTGAAATGTAAGTAACATTACTGATAGGTGTTTGTGTTTTTTCTGTACTTCAGGACTACATAAACAAAATGACTGAGTAGCACTATGTCATGCAGCACGCTCTGCAAGAGACTGCTACATTCTTTGCATAGTTAGGGGTGAAAAAACCCACACAAGTTAAGTTCCTGGATATACTACCAATTACCATCATTTGACAAATACAGGCATATAAAAGCCGCAGATAGGAGAAATTAGTACGTAGTGAAGATACAGATCTTAAAACTAATAGATGACCTAATACATCCAACTTTGGCTACATACCACTGGGGAAGACATCCAAACACACACTATGTTGACATCCAACTGACCTTGTCACAGTCACTAGAAAAGCCTCAGGAACTATCTGTCAGAGACTAAACAGTCTGTTGAAAACATCCCCGGTTATTTAAATTGCTTGAGGATGAGAACAGACTAAAATGATAACGGCAGAAGAGATTTACAGTGCTATTCTGGTTACCTCCACGGGTTTATAAAGTGAACTCCAGTTTCTACAAGAGCACGAGATTTCAGAGTTAATCTCCCTTCCCCCTTCAACATTTCAATTCATCATCTCCTAACACGTACTGGTTTTGGCTGGGATAGAGTTAAATTTCTTCACAGTAGACTGTATGGGGCTATGTTTCGGATTTATGATGAAAACAGTGTTGATAACACAGTGAAGTTTTAGTTAGTGCTTACACAGCCTCAAGGCTTTTTCTGTTTCTCACCGTCCCTGCCAGTGGGTAGGCTGGGGGTGCAGGAGAAGTTGGGGGGGGGGCTCAGCCGGTACAGCTGACCCCAACTGACCAAGGGATATCCCAGATCATACGGCATCACACTCAGCAGTAACAGCTGGGGGAAGAAGGAGGAATGGGGGGGATGCACAGAGTTATGGCATTTCTCTTCCCAAGTCATCGTTATGTGTGACGAAGCCCCCCTGTCCTGGAGATGGCTGAACACCCGCCTGCGATGCGAAGTCGTGAATTAATTCCTTGTTTTGCTTTGCCTGAGCATGCAGCTTTTGCTTCACCTGTTAAACTGTGTTTATCCCAACCCATGAGTTTTCTCGCTTTTACCCTTCCGATTGTCTCCCCTGTCCCCACCCTGTGTGGTGCTCAGCTGCGTACCAGGCCTAAACCATGAGGTAAAGGGATATACTGTCCCACCAGGCAGACTGCCAACTCTTAACAAAAGGAAACAAGACTCAAGAATTCAATAAATAATGTCCTTCTCAATTCACAGTGGCGGGGTAGGGTGGTCCTTTGTCCTCAAAAAAGCACTACAACCACACTATCTGTTTCTTTTCCTTCATCACATAGATCGTAACCACAACAGAACAGTACACCAGTATAGAGGAATACACCAGTGTTTCTCCTCCTCAGCAATGGAGTTTGCTTAGCTTAATTGCTTTGACATCACTATGGCCTGCTCAGTACCACTGGACTTCTTACTGCTTTTTTCGGTTTAACAACAGTATTACTGAATTAGTTCACAGAATACTTGCATATATTCTGCACAAACTGTGTACAAACAGTTCAGTTTCAAAGCATTCATGAATGCAACCCAAGCCTAATCCACCTTAGAGCACAGCAGACATCTACTAACAAAAAGTATTCAATGATAATGGTCAATGGAGGGTCCAGTTTCTGCTGGGGATCACGTCTGGATGCAAGCACGTGCAAGAACTTGAAAAACAGCAGGGAATCCAATCCTTCTCAATTTTTTGCCTTCAAAGGTCTCGGGAAAGACGTGCTGCAAACTCTCGTGATATTTAATGTGGTTCTTACAATTTCAGCTGTTCAGAGCTATGAAATTCTATTTCTCTTTTTAAAAAGCTGTTGTCACTACTTGTACAGAGAAATAAAAATTCAGCTCTAGTATAACTCGCAGCCTCAGAAGGAAGAGAAAAAAGGCTCTGCAGTTTTTAAATCAGCATCATAAGCAAGGTGTTTTGAGTTGTCAGTACTAGATGAAGTCCACTTCAGGATGCCAGCATATTAGGCTGAGCACCAGTTACAGCACCAAACATCTTCCAGTGAACACACTGACGCAGCAACAAGAAGAATTTCTCCATACTGGGACTGAAGAAAGTAACAAGTTGTCATTTAAAAAGAGACTTACGAACGACAGTATTTAAGACACGTCAGACCAATACAGGCATGACAAAGACTTTTGTTTTGACTAGAAGTGACACGTCATCACTTTCTGAAAAAGGGTTTCAAACCACACTGACTAAACGTGTCTCGATCAGAGTCCCAGTGCTACCAAAGCTCTGCAAATAGTGTTGTCCACATGCAATTTTTGTTAGATGGCATCTTCAGCCAGCTAAACTACACCAGTGTCCATACTCATACCAGAAGTCAGAAAAAAAGAAAAGAAAAAAAAAAAAAGATTTAAAAATTCTTAATAAGTTGAACAATACTCTAATTCTACGTCTTGTCTAATCTGAAGATTAGAAACATAAATGTCACCTTCAGTCTTTCAACGTTTATATATGTTGAAGTTTGCTGCATATCAAAAGCCACCTGTAGGAAAAAAGCTTGTACACCTACAAAAAATATATCCAAAACATCTAAAAGCAAGCTAAAGTAGTGCAGGAGAAGCAAAAAAAGCAAAGTGAACCTACTGTGTATTGCCAAAGTTTCCCAGGATCATTCTGGACTGGAAAACTGGAAATTCAAAACAGCAACTGTCACCCCCATCTGCTACAGATTTTTTGCTCTCAGACTATTCAAGGCAGATTTGTTCCAAGAAAAAAAGCATCTCTGAAGACAGACATAGAAACTTGTGTTTCCCCACTGTATTCCCCACTATATTTTGGTACAATATGCTTCTTCCAAAGCACACATCTTCAGGTATATCAACATTTCAAACTGTGCACGGACATTTCAAATTTCAGCTTGTACACATGTACATGGTATTTTCCCTCCAAACCTAACACACGAACCAATGTTCAGTGGAGATTCATTATGTGTTATATTTCAACTTTCAATCTTAAAAAAAAAAAAAAGTGTGAAAAAGTCTCATCAAAATTCGATTAGGAAAACTTGACTATTTTAGTTTACCCCTTTGAAATGAATGGGGGAAGAACAGGAAAATAACATCCTACTTTCTTCCACAGTTACATGTACAAAACAAGCAGGAAATTAATTTATCATCTTTGCTAGAAGAGTTTGCTTCCGACTAACCTTTCCGTCATTGTCAAAGGAATCAAAGAAAATTCCAACACCGTTCCATTTATCAGCTGCCCCGAAGACAGGACCGTCCAAGCCTTGCTCTTCTGTAAACCAGATTGCCTATTACAGAAAGCAAGTAAGAGTCGTAAGTCAAGGTTCACTTTTTAAAGCATGTCTGTTTTTTTTCAGTGAGATCAAATTCTTAATACCAATCCATCAGCTCCAATGCGGCCTCTTCCTGTAACTCGAAAGGTCACTTCGACTTCCCAGTGTTCAAATATTGATTTGGTTTTTGTCCACACTGATCCTCTTTGGCTTTTCAAGGATGTTGTTATACGAATCTGATCTGCGCTTGGTATGGCATCTAGAAAGGAGAGGAACCAGCACTGAGCGTATGAAAGAGAAAGTATTGCAAGTGCCTAACTAGCCAATTAACAAACCTTCTAAACACAACATTTTCTGATCACCTCGACAAGTTTACCGTTTTCAAAGTAACTTTTTAGTGGAATACTCACCCACTTGAGAGGGAAAAAAAAAACAAACCCCCCCCCATTTACTTTCAACAACTTGATTACTACTGCTTTACAGAAGACTTAATCAACTTCCATTTGGCACCACAACGTACAACTTACGCAGAACATTGGTCTTGCTGTTAAGAAACATATTAAATTAGCTAGGGGGGAAAAAAAAAAAAAAAATCAGGTTTAGCTTTCTGTTGTACTCCACTCGTCTTTTCACAAATCACAGATTTCTGTTCTGCTTTTTAAAAACAGATGTTCTAATTTTCTGTTTAGTAGTTTAAAAGAACTTCAGGCATACACCGAGAGATTCATTCACTTGTATTAAATAACATTTATTTTTGTGATTATCTACTTAAAAAGGCAGGAAAAAAAGCTCATCTACAGACAGTTTCGTCCACGTCACTCCTAGCGTAACGTCAAGTAAGAGCCGAAAATTAACAGTCGCGCCTTTAACCGATATAAACCAAATACGCAGGCTAACACCTGCCCCCAAACCCCACAAACGCTCAGCAGGGGCCACTGC
>VZSZ01011091.1:51268-71169 GCA_013398815.1 Ibidorhyncha struthersii
CCGCCCTCTCCGGCCTGCCGTGTGCGGCCGCCTCTTGCCCGGCTGCGTGCGGTTACCGGCGTGCAGTTGTTTGCGGGGTAAATAACCTGTGCTTTCCCTCAGTGTTACTTCCTCAGCGAAGATCCCCCCTACACAGGCTTTATCTGTTCATTTTTAGAACAGTCGGGAATCCTGCCGAAGAAGTGATGCCGTTTCTCACAACAGATGAGACCAGCCTTCTTCGTGGACGCACGCAAAGCAAACCTTTGGTGGCACTGGCGCCCTCGGTTACGGGAGCTGACAGCGGTGAGAGGCGGTTGGTGACCCCGACGCTGCGTCGGAGCGGGCCAGAGCCAGAAAGGTGAGGGACGGGGATGTGTGCTGGTCAGTGTGCAGCACCGCAGAGCAGGGCCGGCGTCAGCTCCCTGCCGCTGGAGCAGCACTGCGCCTGCCCACAGCGCGCCCGTGTCCAATCCAACAGTTAGAACACCCTTTCTCGTTCCTAAATGCCATCTATCCCTGTCTTACAGCCTCATTCCAGAAGAAAATAATTATCAGGAGTGGGTTTTTTTTTCAGTTTCTTTCCACCTATGTGTTTTGTTCTACCTTCGTTGTATCCATTTGTTCCTGATGTGCCTTCTTTTCCTCTTACCTAATCTGTGAGTATGAGCAATTTAAGAGTCAGTAATTAGGTTCAGAGCCTGCTAAAGAAGAGGATGATCTTGGAGTCATTCCGGAGAGATTAAATTCTTTTTTTAAAACGTCATACATCTGCTTCAGCATGGATGAAAGTAAAACCTCACATATTCACTGGGAAAGGTACATTCTGTTTCTCAGTTGCACAAAGATTAAGCAAATATATTGATTGGATGAGACATGCAAGCAAAATACTGCTAAGATAAATTTTAGAAGAACTTGTGTAGGTATCTTGTGTGTTCTTCATTTGTTAATACTTGTTAACACAGAGAAAGAAGTACTTGATGTTTTGTTTTTTATAGTGTCTTCCATCCAACTATATTTTAAAATATCTCTAAGAATATATTCTGTTTTTTTAGAGTACATCTGTGGGAGATGTTAAGGGAATTGGGAGTCTCTTTTTGGCAGCTAACTAGACACAGAAAACTCAGCTGTTTCTCAGTTCTATAAAGATATAGAAAGTAATTTTTTCAGGTAAAATTGTAGGACACGGGCAATACAGCATGTTGCAATTACTTCAGGAGGGTAAAATGGTGTATGCGTCAGAGGTCCAAACAGAACAGCATGAAGCCCAGTCCCGTCTACCTCATACATTTGGCAGTAATCTTGGAACTTACCCTGCTAATAAAATAACTGAACCACACTGCAAGAAACTAGAAAACCAAAGGCACTAGCCTTGAAACAAATCTCTCTCTGACCCACTCACCCACACACATAAGCAGGTCTGAAATTCTTCCATTTAGAGGCACTAGCACAGAAGCAATACATGGTTTAAGAGAACAGACGCTGTACTGCATAACTTTATGATGTTATATTAAATTGTCTCCACTGATTAGTAGGTGAAATAGAACATTATGCAGCTACTTTTACCTATGTCATTCTTGTGATCACCTCTTCTGTCATTTGACTGACTGTGCTCCTTTGTTTTATATAATACTTCATAGTTGTTTCATAGTTGTCACAGAGCATGCAAAACTCCAGAGTACTTGACAGCAGTTCATAGTCAAGGAACGGGATTTCCCAGATCACCATACGGTTATTTCTTAATTACCATACTGTCAAAAAGGAAAACACCACTTAGTTTGTATAATCACTCTGTTCTGAACGGCTCCTCTCCACTCCAGTAACTGTCTCAGTTCAGCTACTCATTTCCCTCACTTGAAGAAGAAAATGAAGTGATCAGACCATGCATATGTACATGCACACGTACAAACTTGCACATGTATAAATATATATTTTAAACATGCATTTGCTAAGTGGCAGAAAGCCTAGGGATATCCAACTTCAAAATATTTTATTTAAAAAAACAGCGAATGACGAGTTTTCTTCATCTCTTCCCTTTGTGGCCCCTGCACTTACACCCTTAAACACCTTAAACACACATCCCTCCTGGTGCCAAAGAGGTTTGATTGATGCCAAGGAAGTTTGACCCGTACATGTGAACATGTAGCTATTCTGGGAAGCTCCCCAGCAGTGCAAACTGCATGAAGAGCCTTCATTAAAGCCCATGTTTGTTGCAATGCCTACTGTCAAGATCACTGTGGTCTCACTGAGATAACTTCTGTCTCAGAAAATATAGTCTCTGCCAGAGATGTCTTCTCAGCGGGATAGTTCTACAAGTACCCATTGCAGTTTGTATAATGTTCTGTTAACGTGGATCTATTTATCATTGTACCAACTCTGCAAAGGTATTGCACTCCCTTTTTTTTTTCTACACAATGGACAATACTGTGCACAATTTACTGTGCACAAAGGACTCTTACCAGTGTATGTAAGCCATCTTCTTTGACAGCATAAACTACGAGTAAACTTGGCAGAAGAGGTTTTTGCAGGTTAAAATTGCACATACATGGGCAGGTGGGCCAGTACAGCTGTTAGTTGAGGACATGAGCCCATCACGTGTCACAATTTTGGCATGTGGTCCTAACCTAAGTTGAGTAGGTAGTGGCTTGTCTAGGTTACACAGTAGGTGGATCTCACCTCACTTTTTAGACAGCTACATCTGCGGGATAGGCACGTACCTCTGCTGTGACCACCCTGCGCTCCTGGTATAGCTAGGACAGAGAAGTGAGTACTAAAAAGAGCAAGTGTCAGCTCATCTTAAGTGGATGCCTAAAACACATCAAACAAACTACAGGTTTCCTCCTATCAGTGGTAGAGCAAGCAAGGCCTGAAGCAGACATCTCTATCACACGTACCTTCATTTAAGATGAATCTTGCAGGAAATTGCTTGGTAGCTGATCCCCCTCCTCTCCTTTTCTCACCATCCTTCAGCAACATCACGCGTGTCTGTCCGTCTCTGCAGAGTTTCCTGCTTGTTGCACTCTAGACCCAGGGTAAGGAAAGTACTTGTAGCATTATCTGTATTTGTTCAAACACAAAAAGAGTTTGTTTTATTCATTAGACAAGTTTTCAGTTCACTTCCAGGCAGCCACGCACACTCCAGCAGCCAGGCTTTAGTCACGTAGTCGCTTTCCAAAAGGGAATTTTTAATTTGGAGGTACAAGTATTTGAAGACTTTGCAAAGAAAACATACACATGTCAGTTACTCTGTCAGTGGCTATGGTAATGCTTGAAAATAATAGACCAGTGGTCCTGACAGGCTTTTTATGCAAGGGTGTGCTAAGGCCGGACAGAATTCTTCAAAATACTTAGTCTTCTGGAATAAGGAAAAATCACAGACTGCTTTTTTTCTACAAGCATTATTCTCGTGGCTTTTTCAGGCTTTTCTCCTGATTAAACGTGTTGGTCTATCCAATCCAAGAACAGAAACAAACCTCTATGGATTACATGATCAAAAAGGCAACACTCAGCACAGCTAAGGCTTTAAATCTTCAGAATACGGAGTATCGTGAACAACCAAAGTTTCACTACTTACCGCATACACACTCCCATTTCCATTCTTAGCCCTACTGCACCTAGAAGAAGAAAGAAGAAAGTGGACCTGTTTCCTAGGCCTGGCTTGCAACAGTGGGTCTGTTTCTAGAGGGACCTGGACAGGCTGGAGACATGGGCCAGCAGGAGTCGTGTCAAGGTCAACAAAGAGAAATGCAAAGTCCTGCTCCTGGTGAGGAATACCCACATGTAGCAGGAGAGTCTGGGGTGCGACCAGATGGAAAGCAGGTCTGCAGAGAAGGACCTTGGGATCCTGGTGGACAACATACTGGACATGAAACCGCAATTGCCCCCTCGCGGCAAAGGTGTCCAACAGCATCCTGGGCACTATTAGGAAGAGCATCACTAGCAGGTTGAGGGGGTGGTCTTTCCTCTCTACCATGTAAATAATTTACATTCTCTCTTCCTACATTAAACAGGATAGTGCTCTTGCAATCTGTGGCTTGCTCATCCTTCCTTATGCTTTTGTTAGATCACTGGCAGACTCCTTAAAACTCAGAGGAAAAGAGTCCTTATGGTTAACAACTGGCAAAATGTAGTTCTTAACATTAATTACGGGATTAACCTACTTACTTTTGGATGGAAAGCTCCCAACGACTTTCCAACATCAATACTTAGCAGCAACATAAAAAATTACCATGGATCAGAGCACGCTTCCACTAAAATCTGTGGAATTTGTGCTGTTGACTTGAAGCCAGCGATGAACCACAGTTGCATGTTTTACAAAACAGAAATATTCTTTCATAGAATCATCATAGAATCATTTAGGTTGGAAAAGATGCTTAAGATCATTGAGTCCTACCATAAACCTAACACTGCCAAGTCCATCACTAAAACATGTCCCTCAGCACCACATCTACGTGTCCACCGCTTCCCCGAGCAGCCTGTTCCAATGCTTAAAACCCCTTTAGATGAAGAAATTTTTCCTAATATCCAATCTAAACTTCCCCTGGTGCAATTCGAGGCTGTTTCCTCTTGTCCCATCACCTGTTACTTGGGAGAAGAGACCAACCCCCCCTCACTACACCCTTCTTTCAGGTAGTTGTAGGGAGCTCCCCTCAGCCTCCTTTTCTCCAGGCTGAACAGCCCCAGTTCCCTCAAGCGCTCTTTATAAGACTTGTGCCCCAGACCCCTCACCAGCTCCGTTGCCCTTCTCTGGACGTGCTCCAGCACCTCAGTGTTTTTCTTGTAGTGAGGGGCCCAGAACTGAACACAATATTCAAGGTGGGGCCTCACCAGTGGCGAGGACAGGGGGACGATCGCTTCCTTAGTCCTGCTGGCCACACTATTTCTGATACAAGCCAGGATGCCATTGGCCTTCTTGGCCACCTGGGCACACTGCCGGCTCATATTCAGCCGGCTGTCCACCAACACCCCCAGGTCCTTCTCTTCTGGGCAGCTTTCCAGCCACTCTGCCCCAAGCCTGTAGCGCTGCATGGGGTTGGTGTGACCCAAGTGCAGGACCTGGCACTTGGCCTTGTTAAATCTCATACCATTGGCCTTGGGCCATCGATCCAGCCTGTCCAGATTCTTCTGTAGAGCCCTCCTACCCTCCAGCAGATCAACATTCCTGCCCAACTTGGTGTTGTCTGCAAACTTACTGAGGGTGCACTTGATCCTCTCGTCCAGGTCGTTGATAAAGATATTAAACAGAACTGGCCGTGGGGAACACCACTTGTGACCAGTCACCAACTGGATTTAACTCTGTTCACCACAAGTCTTTGGGCCTGGCCATCTGGCCAGTTTTTTACCCAGTGAAGCGTACACCCATCCAAGCCACGGGCAGCCAGTTTCTCCAGAACACTGTGAGAAACAGTGTGGAAGGCTTTACTAAAGTCCAGGTAAACAACACCTACAGCCTTTCCCTCATCCATTAAGTGGGTCATCTTGTCATAGGAGGAGATCAGGTTAGTCAAGCAGGACCTTCACAGGCAGGATCATCACAGCTATGTGATCTGTTTCAGCCTTGAAACGAAGCAAATGCCTCAAACCTCTGGGCAAGTTCGCTCTGGTGCTTGAAGGTGTAATAATGACTGTAGTGGAGCTGACCAAAAGGAAGCTGTGCTCAAACTTCGGATAAATTTCTTAGTGGGAACTCCTGACAAACACATTCAAAATTAGGTGCTGGGCTAAGAACTGGAGCAGCTGAAGTGCCAGGATGCAGCCCTTGCTGTTCCCTGCTGGACCACTGCTGATCGCAAAAGATGTAGAGAAACTCTGTGAAGTGGCTGTGGGTTGCAACACCACTGCAAGATTCCCCACAGCTTATCTGCCATACCCTACAGCCTAGGACACCACAGTGGTAGAGCACCTATTGCTCGTTCGAAAACCCCTAAAACTCTTTCTGTAGGTAAGTTACACGGCAGACTGACGTAACTGAAGGGTCTTGTTGACTGCCTACCCAGATCCCTCAAGCACTCTGTGTATGTTTTGTTATTCTTTCTTTTCTGAACTATTCTGTACTGTTTTGCCACAGGGAACTGAAAAGTTTTTCCACTGCAACTCAAATTTGAAACTATTCCTGTATATCTTATCGTTTACCTTTTGTTAGGATCCTGAAATGGAATATGCCATAGACTATAAGGCATTACTGTACAACTATTAATTTTTTTCTTATTCTAAGATAGAGACCAAAAGGATATAAAACAAAGAAATAAACCAGGGACAAATATGAAGTAGAAATAAACCAGGGACAAAGATGAAGTAGAAATAAACCAGGGACAAATATGAAGTAGCTCAAGAGCAGCTGGAGACAAATCTCAAGTGTTAGGGTTCTCCAGAATTTGTTTTGAAACTGATTATCTTCATTCCCTGCAACATTGTCGATGTAACGGTACAACAAAGTCGGGGTTTTTTTAGAAGAGGTCTCTCATTCAGATACCTTCATTCCCCTCTTGGTTTTGCTATGAGAGCAACCAATCACAGCTTGCTGCAGCCTAGTAGCTTTGCATTCTTTGAAGTGGTAGAGCGTTCTCTCTTCCTACTCTTCTCCTCTTACCTACACAAAGGAAGAGTAGAGGACACATCAGTGAGACTGAGAGACAAAGATAATTGTCTCTTTCTTTTGTCCCCAGGGAATCTGTGTCAGGCTTCTCTCTGGCCACCAGACACCATGATCTCCATTTCTCTCTGTCTTTTCAGCACCCTTCTAATTTTTTTTTGGGGGGGGGTCTGATTTCTTATGGTAATCATGAGGTTCCCGCAATGAATATGAAGATCAGGCCTACATTTCTGAACTGGCCCTTCTCCAAAGTGTACCCTTTGGAAGAAGAAAGCTCATTTCCTTGTTCCTCCTGTTATAGGGGGCTGGAAGGGAGGGGGCAGTTGGCTGAACATCAGTAATCCTGTTTTCTACCTCTGTAGTTCCCCATACCTTGAATGTAGAGCCTGATGTAAGAGAATAGTGGATGTCTGGCGCTGATATCTTAAAATGCTTTCTGCGTACTTATGAAAATCAAAACTGTTGGAAAAAATATTCCAAATGCTTGGAAAGCCCCCTCCCACCCCCAAATGTCATAGGGCTCACCAGTCCTGATAATAAGGTGGGTTTTTTCAGTGAAGATGAAATGTATAAAGTCTAATACTCTTAAGGGAGGGAGAAACGGTGTATGCATATTGTGTGTGTGTGTGTGCACTCACATGAACACCTCGGTGGCTTTCAAGAATCTGGATGGCATCCAGTTACTACACTGTATTAGTAAATGTGCATGGAGGATTTTTAAAACCTCATTTGAAAATGGAAACTGACTCCTCTAGAAGTCTTCTTTCCAGGCATGGAAAGCTGCCCTACAATCCACTGTGACACAGAGGAAAACATCCAGAGACTCCCAAATTATAGAAACTAGCAATCGAGACAGGGAACTGTCCCTTCAAGTTGTTTTGACTACATGAGCTCACTATAGGAAACAAAAAATGTTTCCTATTTGTAAGAACTTTCTTGAATTCTGTCCTGAAAATTACATTTGAATTTAAGTACAGTAACAGGTTTTGCCTTTTCTAAGACCATGTGATAGCATTTTAGCCCTAGCACAGCTTTATAAAGCCGCTCATGTAAGCAGAAGACTCACTCTCCTGTAAGTACGGTACTACTGGAAACACTGGGCATCCTGGAAAGCATCACCTTTTCTTACACTTTCCATTTATCAAATCAGTGATGGAAAGGTGTATTTTCAGAAACTGTAAGTAATATTTTGACAAACCAATGCCTTTTCATCTCTGCTCCAAGACATCTGGAAGTAATTAAGTAATTTTTCTTTTGACTGAAGTTTCTTAAAATGCACCACAATTTTAAAGAGACAATTAATATTTTGACCCCGAGTACTATATTCTTAATTTCCCTGTCACAGCCTTGAGGCTTCTCCCTTGTTCCTTGTCCTAGTCCAGAAATTTGCGTATGAAGTGTATTGCTTAATTTCAATTACAATGTTAATTACAGAAGACAAGTGGTTACTGAATCTTGCACCATAATTAATCAACCTGATATTTACTTACTACATTGTTCATACTGGATTAAGCTGTAGCTGGACAAGCAGGGCAAGGAAAGTGAGTGACAGGAGCATTATCATGGCACACTGCCTCCCATTGGGAAAGTTCATCTTCCTTCTGAAAGAGACGCCTTCAGGGATCATGTAATTTGAATTCCCTGTGAATTTAGTGTCATCTTAGCTTGACCAGCTCTGGAAGAACATATTAACCTCCTCTTGTGATTTTCAGAAAACCATTCTAATTTAGCAAGTAATTAAGGGTCACATGTAGGATAAAGAGCTAGATAAGCTTGGATTACGCACAGGAAGCTTTGTTTCCAAGGCAACCCGAGCAGAGGGGGTGTTAATGCTGAGGTCAGTCAGTTAATGAACTGGGAATGGTTACTGGCTGCAAAATGTATTCGAACGGGGGAAATGAAACTAACAATTGCATTACCATTTAATGATTTGATGATAGAAAACAAATGCCTACAAAGCTAGTTATCACTGAAAATACTGCAGACAAAGGTTACAGGCAATCGGACCATTCTGCTAAGTGAGGTCACGAGAAGTCCAAAACAATGACGCTTGACAGACCTCTTCTTTTTTTTTAAGCTAAAATTACTTCAGTCATCATTCATGGATTTCAGGGCTTCTCAGTGTGAAGCTGTCAATGTTTGCGTAAGCTGCTGTTGCTAACACACGCACTCCGCGCTGGACGTTCATCTCTTCCTGAGGTTGGTCCTCACAGAGGTTACTACCTGTGTAACACTGGCAGAATGAAATCAGCCCGATGGATTTAGCACACTGAAAAGCAAGACACCAGGCTTCCAAGAGGTCAGGATGTAACACACCCGCTCTTAGGGCTGCAGGCTCTGGGACCTAACCCCATGGAAGATCTGACAGGGCAAACACGCAAACGTCATGGACACAGCTAAAATGTCCAAGCAGCTCATACGTAGCAAACATAAGCTGATTTACTAAAACGTGTTAATATTTTTCAAATGGAATCTTACATGTTGGGGGTTTTTCTGCCAATCTCATAACCTTAATTTTGACGCTTTATGAACAGTGTGTGGGCTCAGTCTCCATCCACTCTTCCTGACAATCAGCAGGCTTTGACACATAAAGATTGTGCTCCCATAACTCCATGACCACGTATTGCTGGCACCAGGAAGAACTTCTTTGCTTTTCTTCCTACTATGTTCAAAAGCTCCCACTGGGAGTTTTATCCTGGGGATACACAATAACAAGTTTCAGAGCTAATTAAAAGAGGTACAGCTTACCCAGAAGTCATACCTGATTTTTCAGGGACTTGAATTTATCTCTAAGATGTCTTACTACCTGTAAGCCTGTGCAGCTTGCAGAGTTGGATGTAAATTTTTAATTTGTTTTCAATACGTATGACTAATCTGTCTCTGAAGATTGCTAAGCCAAGGGAGCAATGACCCTATGTACAAACATGGCAGTAGACTTAGGGGAAGCAAACTGGAGGTAATCAAAGCATTTCAAAACAGGATCTCTGGGGGGAAAAAAAAGGTTGTGTTGCAAAACTGAGTGTTTTTTTAAGGTCATTTTTTTCAGCTATAGTTTGGATGATGGGAAGAATATTGTGACTTATTTCACTAGATGGCAAAACATATTTTATCTTAGCACTGTAACATTTTGAAATTGGATATTTTGACTTTTATATGTTTTATTTTGATACAATATTATGTATATGTATAGGATTTTAATGCCATTTATTAACCATATATTAATAAGCCATATATTAATTAAATAAATTAAGGAACATTATAGAAATTCAGTATTTTTATCCTTATGAAAACAAAACAATGTTTTACTTTTTAATTTTAGAGAAATGTTCAGATTTATGTCTAATTTAAAATTAAGCCCCCTAATTTCAGAAATTCCTTTTCTCACCAGCTTTTATTCCTATAGAAATATACAAAATTTCCAGTGGAAGAGGCTTTTTAACAAGCAAGTAAGGTAACATTTTCTGTTAATATGCAGGCATTGCATAATGCAAGAAACATTTGGGAATTGGATTATTGTGCTAAAGAGCAGCATAACAGAAATATTATAGAGTACAAAGAGTAGAGTCAGCCATTAAATATTAACTGCCTTCTCAGTTCACTTGTACCATAGCTATACCTTGTGATCTGTGAGAGGAAGAATTGCACAGGTGTTTTTCAAAGCTTTCTCTAAAGCAAACAAACATTCTCTGCTTTTTGCTAGAATCAGGTGACATTACTGTCATACAATATACTGCAACAGCTGAGTCATTCTCGCGTCTGGAATACGGGTACCTCTAACTTTGTGCCATGATTTTTGGAGATGTGCATCCATTGTGGATATATAAATTGGGACAATTTTTGATGCCACTGTATCTCTGGGTTTTTTTTATGTGCAGCCTTGGCATAAAAGCAAGCCATTTGGTGTTAGACCACCTCTGTTTGCACTGGGGGAATTTAGACACTCTTCTCTCTCAAATATGCCCCGTAGAACTTCCAATAAAAAAGAGACTGTGCTGAAGGTGAGCTGCCAACCTGTGAAGACAGCTGTTTGGGACAGTTTGAGGCAGCAGCTGGCACAAATGAGTCTGCAACGAGTGTTACCTATACTGTTGCTCACAGAAAAGGCACACAAAAAAGAGTGACCAAAGGAGAGCACCAGAATAAGGATGGGTCTGGAAAACACAGCTTGTCAAGAAATGCAGACTTCTTACATTGGCAGAGATTAGATGAAGGAGAGCACAGCACAGCCATTCAAACCTAAAACTTACTGTTAACAGCCCCCCAAAAAACAACAAACCTCCCCCCAGAAGGGAATTTACCTTCTGTGTCCACAGGTAGCTGGGAAAAATATAACGGCCTTAAATAAGTAGTGGGTTTAAATAGTGGCAAGGAGAATTTATGCAAAATATTAGTGGATACTTCGCATTTGTTCCAACTGCTGAGCACCTGGAGAGAGTGCTGACAAAGCCATAGCATCTCTGCACAAGCATTTTGAGGAGCAGCCTCTGTGCTGCTGTGTCTGCCTGGTGCTGTGCAGTACAGGTCATCTCTCAGAATTTCTTCTTTCCTTCCCACCCGCTTCCCGTGATAGTGATTGCTCTGCTTTATTCTTCATATTTCACACTTCCAGGCTAAAGAATAGTAATATTTAGTATCTAGTAATAGTAATCGTATTTAGTTCCTGAAGTGTTTTTGCTACTACAGTGAAAGGACTTTAGCAGTGTTAGAAGTAATAATTTGTCTGCATGTGAAAATGTGGCATAGATAGGGACAAAGAACATAATTTTTCTGGTTATTTTGATTGCAAATAATCAAAAGTAACCATAGAAGTCTTAAGTAAATCAACAAAAAGTTCAAAAGTTCATCTGGAGCTTGGAAAACCCAACAGTCGGGGAGGAGGTCTGTGGTTCCCCCAGTCTGGACTAACACCAGAGTTTCTAGAATGAAGTATCCTGATTCAAACAGTACAATGAGGCTGTTTTGTTGCAGAAAATATTCTGTGGCATCCCTCTTGGCTGTGAATTGTGTCCTGCACATTTGTCGTGGTGCGTGTTACTGTAGTGCAGATGGCTGCCGAGCAAGCCCAAGTAAAGCTTTCAGCTGTGCCAAAAATCGCTTGGAGGTTCTTCGGTATGAACTTATCATGGAGCAAATAAACATAACCTGCCTGACTTAACAGAGCTCGGGCTGGAAAGTAACGTTGGTACCTATCTTCTCTAGTCACATTAGGCAGTCTCAGAATCCCAACACCACTGGAAACTTTATATATAAAGAAAACATTTAGCTTAGTTGGATTCACTTCAGCATTTGATCCGGCAGATGTACCAGCCAAAATTTTACCAAGGGTAACAAATGAACCCTGGGATTAATTCAGACACTCCACCATTAAGTGGTGGGAAATGCACAAACAGGTTATGGTGAGGCTTTGTAGCTTCCATGTATGTATTGGTAATTATTCAGCAAGCTCTTGACTTCTTAAATGATTCCAGCCGCCTTCTTTTTTTCACTTTTCTTAAGGAAATACTGCTGATGCTGGCATTCCATAGTAAAGGAGGTAAAAACTTTTCACTGTGCAGACAGCTTTATGTTCATATTTGCTCCAGTTCTCAAAATAAATAGCAGGTTAGTTAACCAAATGACATGAGTATGAGATACAGGCAAAGCACATCCTTCTCAGCCACCAATTTGTGGATGCCATCACAGATAATTTTTTTTCAGGAAACATAATTTGCTAATTATTATTCCCAGATCAAGACTAAATCTTAGAAATACTGCGTAGTCATCAATTAATAAAAGGCATCAGTCCTTCTACAGCTCACTTAGTATAAGAGGCTAGATTTCAAAAGGATGCATAAATTAGGTGGCTAAATCCACAAACACATGAATAAATGAACTGCTGAGAGCTTAACATGTTTGGAAAATCAAATGACTTAAGCTAAATTTGGCCTGTAGAACCCCCATGGTAGCAATTACTATTTTGATAGTTTTACCTTTCATAAATGTCCACTGGAAACTGGTGGGAGTATCTTACCATGCAAGAATTCTTTTTGATCCCCAAGGGGTGAGCAGAGCAGCACAGCAGCTCATGGGATTCATCCCAGGGTACTGAAAGAGCTGGGCGATGTCATCGCAGGAGCTCTCTCCGTTATTTTTCAGTGGTCTCAGGAGTCTGGAGAGGTCCCAGTCGACTGGAAGCTGGCAAATGTTGTCCCATTTTTCAAGAAGGAAAAGAAGGAAGACCCTGGTAATTACAGGCCTGTCAGTCTCACTTCAATGCCTGGTAAAATTATGGAGCAGGTTACTCTGGGAGTTATTGAAAAACACTTCAGAGGCAATGCAGTCCTTGGTCGTAGCCAGCAGAGGTTCACCAGGGGAAAGTCCTGCTTAACCAACTTAATTTCCTTTTATTACATGGTCCTCGATCTAGTTGACCAAGGGAAGCCAGTAGATGTGGTGGTTTTGGATTTTAGCAAAGCGTATGATACTGTCTCTCACAGTATCCTTCTGGATAAAATGTCCAGCACGCAGCTAGACAATTCCATAATATGCCGGGCGAGCAGCTGGCTGACGGGTCAGGCTCAAAGAGTTATAGACAATGGGGTCACAACAGGCTGGCAGCCAGTTACCAGTGGGGCTCCCCAGGGCTCAATTTTAGGGCCAGTTCTCTTCAATGTTTTTATAAATGATCCAGGCACAGGAATCAGTTGTACACTAAGTTTGCTGACAATACTAAAGTAGGAGGAGCTGTGGACTTGCTCGAGGGTAGAGAGGCCTTATGGAGAGATCTGGATAGGCCAGAGAGCTGGGCAGTCACCAACCGCATGACATTTAACAAGAGACAGTGCCAGATTCTGCACCTGGGACAGGGCAATCCTGGTTATACATACAAACTGGGGGACACGAGAGTGGACAGCAGCCCCACAGAAAGAGATCAGGGAGTTTGGGTTGATGGCAAGTTGAGTATGAGTCAACAGTGTGCCCTGGAAGCCCAAAGGGCCAACCGTGTCCTGGGGTGCATCAAGCACAGCATCACTAGCCGGTTGAGGCAAGTGGTCACCCCACTCTACACTGCACTGGTGCAACCCCGCCTCGAGTTCTGTGTGCAGTTTTGGGCACCTCAATATAAGGACATCAGACTACAAGAGCGTGTCCAGAGGAGGTCAACCAAGATGGTGAAAGGCCCCAAGGGCAAGACTTACAACGAGTGGCTGAGGTCCCTTGGCTTGTTCAGCTTGGAAGAGAGAAGGCTGACGGGTGCCCTCATCACAGTCTACAGCTTCCTCAAGGCAGGCAGCGGAGAGGGAGATGCTGATCTCGTGTCTCTGGTGACCAGCGACAGGACACGAGGAGATGGAATGAAGCTGCGTCAGGGGCAGTTCAGATTGGACATGAGGAAAAGGTTCTTCACTGCGAGGGTGGTTGTTCCCTGGAACAGGCTCCCCAGGGAACCGGTCACAGCGCCAAGCCTGTTAGAGTTCAGGGAGAGTCTCGACGACACTCTTAGTCATATGGTTTAGTGTTAGGCAGTCCTGCGAGGGGCAGGGAGTTAGACTCTGTGATCGTTATGGGTCCCTTCCAACTTGAGATGTTCTGTGACTCATCATCTGTCTCATACTTACCTCCTTTTATGCTTTTCTCAGCTCTAGGGCTGCAGAGTGACAACAGTCAGCCAGCTCCTCCCTGATTTTATCAAGCATTTTAAAAATTGATCATCCTCACTTTCCTCTTCAGTGAGAGACCCCCTCCTAACATGCCCTTCTGTGGCTCTGAATGGCTATTTTTGAGTCAAATTTTATTAAGACAAACAATTGACCCATTCATGTTTATCTCAAGCAGGGATGAGCTGAATGGATTTAAAAACATCTGAACCTCTTTGAACATTAGAAGTTGTCACATTTAGAATCTTTTCAGTCAAATGACCTGGAAGTGAACCATGAAGAACATGGAAGCATCCCTGGCTTTGAACTTTGGCTTCTTGAGTGCAGCCCCTGGGGGAACTGCTCATGTGATCCTCAGCACAGCGCAGCTTGAACCGCTCAGTTTTCCCGCAGCTACCTCTCTTCTGCCTGCGTGACAAATCCCTTTCACTTGTCAGACCTTTACCCCAGACTTTGAGCCTTGGCTCTGCCACACTTCTATTCTCTCATTGGTTTTACCTCACCTCCCTTCTTCTTCTAGTTTGCTTTCTCCGGTATATTTATCTGCCTCCTGACAATAGGCCTTCCCTTAGCAGCTGGATGTGTTTTCAGATACTTCATCATTTCTCTAATGCAATAGAACTGCCAGTCTCAATGAGGAGGACAATACAAGGAGTGATCCCTCAAGCATCACCTGATGGATGGAGAACCATCCAGATCGTTTTCAACACAAGCATGTGCACTGCACACTTTTCCGCTTTAATTTCTATATGTAAGCAGGAAGGAGTTCTCAGTGATTTACCCAAAGGTGTAACAGTCAGATAAAAGCCACATTGAATTTAGTTTTATTGAGACTAGCTCTCTGAAACAGAAGGAAGAAACGTGCAGAATTTGGGGCATACAGACACACAGAGACACACTCACGCCATCCTGGTCAGCCGGCTGGCCGGGTCCAAGGAGCGAGGCTGCCGGGGCTCCCAGCACCAGAAAACACACAGTGCAGCCAACTGGGCTGTCCCGGCCTCCCCTGTTACTGCACTGGGTCACCACATCAGTCCCCATGGGAAGATTCCGGAGCCCATCACCAGCTGTCCTTGGCCACCCACTCTCGTACGCCCTACCCCTGCTTGGCTGGGCCCGCTGGACTCCGGCTGTATTTTTCCTGATCGCATTCAAAGCCCACATCTTCCGTTTGCAGCCGATTCCCACTGACCGCGGCTGTGCCTCACTCATCTTCAGTCATACTGAAAGCTGTAGGCTTGTTTCAGCCTACATGGCAACTATTTCAGTGTGGGTTCACACAGTGCATATTTTTAGCATCCAGTATTACCTAAAGGATGGAGAGATTTCTTAGTTCATTCGGCATTATAAAAAAGGGCCATGTGTATTTCCCAACATTGCATTTTTATTCTCCGTTAGCTAGAATTGTCTTAGTGAAGATAACTGACCTTGCATCACGAGGACCCACTTCTCGCCTTTCTCTGAGATACCGCTTGCTTCTTCTAGAGTGCCGAGCTTGTGACTAGTGGTGCATGTAGTATCCCAGAGAATTCAGATCCCTGAGCTCTCACGTGTACTCCTCATTACTGGTACGCCCATCAGTTTCCAGTCATTGCAAACCGAAGGAGTGGGCTCTAACAGCAGCGCCCTGCCTGATGCTGTACTTTAACTCTGGCAAAGGCAGTAGCGCGCGTGTGAGCGCTTTGTCAGTTTGTGAGATACAGCCCCAGTGGGCACAGCCAACAAGTACGAATGGAAGATGGAGCCTGAAAAATCAGGTGCCTTCTGCTTTGACCGGCAGTACGCTGTTTCTTTTGCTCTCATCAGTTTCAGGCAACCCAATTCCTAAGCCTTCCTTTAAAGCCAGTGAGTGCAGCTCACCGTATTACCATTCCCATCACTCCTGTAGCTTTCCCAATTGCCCGCTGTGCCTGTGGCGCCTCAGGCCACGGCACACGGCACACAGCTTATGAGCCCGACTCGCCAACACCCTCTGCCCTGGGCAGCCTACACAGAGGAGGGCTTTGAAAGGACAGCATTAAAAACCTGACCACCCTTCCCTAGGAAGGATTCTTTCCAACCTTTGTGTGTTTTCGGAGCCTTCTGTGACACTTTTAAGTTATTTCCTCTGGAAACAGCAATTTTTCGCTTTCAGATTGCCTGGTGTAAGTTAGAGTCCTTTGCTGTCACCCCTTGTGCCTTTTCCCCTCACATGAAGTTTGTAAACAGGCTTTACTTCACTTTGAGAGGACTTACCTATTAAACATTAGCCCGAGTGAATTTGTGTTGAACTAACATTTCCAGAGTGACCGATATCCAGGAAGTGCCATTTTCAGACTTAGTGGGACAAAGCAGCAGGAAGGACAGGGAAAGGCAGGGGGGGTTCACTTACCCGCCTCTCCTCTGCTGCTTGCTTTCTCTGGGGACATTATTGATGGCAGCAGTGGTGGGCAAGTGGCTTTGATGCTTCCCACTTTCAACACGAGGTGCTGTGCCACTGTACTGAGCATATGCTGCCATCTGCCACCTCTCATGCAGGTATAGCCGCCAAATTCCCTCCGAGGTCAAAGTTGAGAGATCGATTGTCCGTTGATGGTAGGAGCCCCTGGCTGAGGCTCACAGATGAGATGGCCTGGAAATGCATTCAGGAACGATTCCCAGCAGGAATCAAAAGATGCTTCTGCCCTAGCAGGTGCAACACTAATTACAGATGTGATTTTGCTGTTGCCAGGTGACATCTACTCCATGCGCTTTGCAACCGCTGAACTACTTGCCACTTCTGCTGGAAAAGATAAGGTTTCCAGATCCAAACCTACCGACAAGAGGAGGTGGTTTAAGGCACCTTTAATCCCCTCATTAGCAGCAGTTGATGAGGTACGCCATCCCGTGGGCTCAGGTAAGTGTTTCCTACCTTTCCCCCTCCCGCTGCGGTAAGGCTGCGTTTACCCTCTGCGTGTGCTCCCAAGCTGCGGCTGACGGAGCAGCTGCCAGAGCAACGAAGCCACCGCTCAGCAGGACTGGGAACACGAGGAGCTGGGGAAGGACCCCAGCTCTCTTGCCTCTTTGTTCCTTAAGAATGGGATCACCTTCACCTACAGCAAATGAAGGTCATGCCTATTTAAATGGGTGCACAATTGG
The DNA here is from genome assembly GCA_013398815.1 of Ibidorhyncha struthersii. Taxonomy (NCBI): domain Eukaryota; kingdom Metazoa; phylum Chordata; class Aves; order Charadriiformes; family Charadriidae; genus Ibidorhyncha; species Ibidorhyncha struthersii. Next base: position 68,594 of record VZSZ01011091.1, read on the forward strand.
CCGTGGTCATTAGGGAGGGAGGGGGCCTGGGAAGCATCTTTCCCAACAGCAGCAAGGCAAAAAGTAAACTGGAGGAGGAAGTGGAAAGCGGGTAGAACATGTTTAAGGATTACGTCTTGGCATGCACAGCATGCAATTTCACAACTCATGTCACACTGGCTTGTGGTAAACCAGAAGCTATTAATCCCATGGGAAACAAAGGAAAGCCGAGGGACTGCCTCCTGCAGGCATTCTGCGAGAACACAGCGGGCAGCAATGACGGAAGCGCAGATCTCTGTGGGCACAATCATACCTGCCTTGGAAAGCACATGAAGACTTTAAAGTGCATGAATTGCAAAAGAGGAAAAAAAAAAAAAGATATTTGCTCAATTAGCCTTCAGGGATCCAAGCTTTTTTTCAGCTCTGCGTCTTTTGGGACTTCTTAAAGCAAGGAGCTCTGCTTTGTTGCCTATTTTATAGATGGGCGGCTCTAGGAACACATGTTTAGAGGAATTAATTGTAACTTTGTCCACTAGGAAGTTTCTTTCTACCAGCCAGCAAGAAATCCCTCGTTTTCATGACAACAGAAAGAAAAGCAAGTGACCATGCATTAGAGTGAAAAGAATCCGGTTTAGAATGTGAATAGGGGTACAAATTACCGAGCATAAACACATACCCAAGTAACTGGCTGTTTGCAAACTAATTGGTTTTTCTAACTGCGGTTATACACAGGCCAAAAGAAAAAGAAAAAAAAAGAAGAGAAGTGAGGAAAGGGGGACCCCTGACTGTTTATTTCTCTTCAGCATAAATAGATCATCTGAGTTGTCTTAATAAAAGGTGCATTGTCCTCCTGAGCTGACTGTAGGTTTTATAGTTTCAACGCCTCTTTCCTCTCTTTGTCTAACGCGAAACTGCCCAGCAGAGGAGTTTTAAGGGATTTAGAGAATTGCCTGGTGCTACTGAGCCCGTGACAGAGAGGACAAACTTGTCATCATTGGGCAACCTCTCCCTGCAGCCCCAAAGGTATCACTTGTGAAAAATGCAGCCTTGCAGCTACTGAAAAAGCATTCTATGTAGAGGCACAAGACTACATTTAACATAGGCATTTGCAGTGTCATTTTCAAAAAGCTTGCAGAATTATTTTTGTGTATTGCCAGGCAACATCAGCAATAGACCAGGTACTTTCTGTACTCTCCTTTAGGACTCAGGATACTTTGAGTAGCGGGGAACTTAAGAATTGGTCTAGAAATGTGGGAGGCAATATCAACCCATCCACAGAATACATGTCAAATGCAGAGTACCTAATGTTTGACACTCAAAAGCTTTCTGAGGAAACGCATACGGGTATGGCAAAACTAGGACCTCTGGATCTAATTGTGGTAGCAACAGGTTTAACACTGTGTACTGTAATCACAATACTTTGCGTAAAGCTGGCAAAAAAAAAGGTAAAACCACGCAAAGCATTTAAAAAGAAATATTTTTTATTTTCTTCATGGGTTCAAAATATTCAGGGTATTTCCATGTCCAAGTTTATATTGAAAACATTGTTATCAATTACATACCCAAATTAAGTACCTGTATTATTTTCAAAACACAAAATTACCAAAAGACCAAGCATTTAAACATTTTTTAAGGTTATGCTTTACAGATTGATGTTTTAATACAAGCCCACTTGTTGACAATAATGTCACGCAGAAGTCTCCCCCGATACCCGTCGCAGCTTTCACGGTGACAGGGACTGAGTGCCAAAGGGCCGGTTACTGGCTTCGGTGCTGACTGCAGGCGGGGGCAGCGGGGCCATGGGAGCGCCCTGCACCAGCCTCTCCCGCGGGCCAACAGCTCCCGTCAGCGCCGGGCACGCCGCTCCGGCCACGGTGCCCCAACCCGATGGCCCCCGAGGCCCACGTCCCCGCGGTTCGACGGGCTGCAAGGGCTGAGCGAAGCCGGGACAGATGTCCGCGGCTGCCGGCACGCTCGTCCCGAAGCAAGAGCGTTCCTCCTGCTGAGGGCCGGCACTGACTGCAGGCGGTGGCTGCTGAATGTGGCACAGGTGTTTGGGCTGTTTCTGGCCTGCCTGTACCTCAATTTAAAAGCAAAGATGTTAAATTATTGTGAACCAGAAACCTTTCCAGCCCAGCATAGTCTGCGGGGCTGTGGTTTCGCGGGGTGCAGCCTGCAGGGGCAGAGCTGGCACGCGTCACCACCACCCCAGTGTCACCTGTCCTGTGCCCGCCATGCCGCGGCCGCCGCAGCTTGCCAGGGCTGCCCAGGGGCGGCGGGCGGCTTAGCCTGGCTGTCACTCCCAGAAGATGCTGGCACTTCCCGCGGTCATGAGGGGGCCATGGCAAGCAGCTCGCCGGTGGGCGGCAAAGTGGGGTGAGATGAATTCAACCCACCAGCCCCCATTTTTCTGAGGCGGGTGTAAACCTCACCTCCGCAACCTCTGCGCGGGGGGAAAAGCCACCTCCCGGGCGGCCCTGGCAGGACGGGCCCTGGCAGCCCGCGCCAGGCACCCGTGGCCCGTGCCAGTGCCTGGGCCGCGAGCGGGCGGCCACCGGTGGCCCGTGGCAGGGAGGGAGGCTGGGGCTGGCAGGGCG
>VZSZ01011093.1:8111-30743 GCA_013398815.1 Ibidorhyncha struthersii
GGGGGGTTGGACTAGATGATCTCCAGAGGTCCCTTCCAACCCTGATGATTCTGTGATTCTGTGATTCTGTGGAGAGGGAATGGGAAGCTATAATCACACACTTTTTGCTTCTATAGGTATGGCTGTATGAATACTTCCGGCAAAGAGGAAATAAGAAATGTTGTACCCTTTTGCTGGCAGGATATCAGGAACTTATGTAATGCTAAGCTTTGAAAAGTAATGATGAAAAATAGAGGATCAAATTTCAATTTCCATTTTTGTGAGTGATTCCACTTTGTCTGCTTTAAAACTACATGGAAAGCAATATATATTTAAATTCTTCATTAAATAGATTTTTACCCACACATTTTAGTTTTAAATATGTTTTGTTAGCATTTCGTTTACAGTATTATCTTGTAGGTTTATAATCTACATTTTGTATTAGTCTTTTTTTTTTTGGCAGTAGGTACTACGATACGTACCTGATGAAATTTCCTTTCTGCTTCTGTTTTTCTGTAGCTAATTGTAGTTATTACTGTATTTGATATCTTTTTTTCATACTGAAGTTCTCAGAAACTGTTAAGTCCTCATTCCATAGCCTTTTATAGACTGAAATACAGCTACTGATAAGGATTATAGAGATCCTGTTTTCTTCACCTGAAGTACTGTGAAACACTTAGGTTTAAATACATGTGCAGAATATGACTGAACTTCAAAATGAAATAAAATGCAAAGATCAACATAGTATTTCTAAGCTTTGGGTTTGCATTGCGCAGAGGAAGGATCATATTTTCTGTAATACCATTTTAAGGAGACTAAGAATAAAGCAAGATTATTTCCCTTTTATTCATTGTAAAGGAAAGTTTATTTTCAATAGCTTTACCATACTTCTTTTACACAGCTTTTGGTAACTTATACAATTTAGGTTATTCTCCTGCTTTATAAATACTAGCCTAAAAAATCAGAAATACTAATATTTGCTATTGTGAGTTAACTTTTGAAATCCAGTTGTGGAAGTGGTAATGCTGAATTTTGAGAAGGAAAAATTTACAGGAAAATTGTACACCGGAAAACATGCCACATGCATCTTCAATAAAAAGTTAGATCAGTTTGAAGGTTAACAAAAGGATGAATTCATTTAGTCAGTTATACAAATTTGCCAGATTGTGACAGTGATCTCTATAGACCAGACCCATTAGGCACCTCTGAGAGTTTATTACAAGTATGTGTGTATGTTTGCATCTATAACAATCAGCCGTGGTACTCTGATAGCATGCAAAGAAATTAATGAAAATATCAAATGAAACAAACTCAGAGTATGCAGGGAGAGTACAACGCCTAAATGAAACAAACAGACAAAAGTTTCCTGCTGAAGAGATTATTGTGAGTATATTCCTGGGTTTTCTTTCTAAATTTTTTTCCATATTTGATGGCAGAAGTCATTTGAGTTAGTTTCCAGGCAGGTGATACCTTTCCACTAAGAAAATCCTGACCTTGAAACAAGGCTTAAGGGAAGGAGTGACTCAGCCTGTGATGGAAAATTAGCATAGAAACCCCCATATGTTTCTACAGAAAAAATATGGAACAGGTAATCACTATTTAAACCAGATTTTCTGTGCTCACTCAGTCAGCCCATGGTTCAGTGCATATGAAGTTTATACAGACAGGCTCCCCCTGCACTGCAGTTCTAAAGAAGAGTACCGATCAGTTAAGATTTTAACATTTCCGAGCATATGTTTATTATAGGAATTGGTCTGAATTCCGCTTTCCCTGCAGCAACTGTTTTTGTCAGTTGTGTAATGTGACATATGCATCTTAAGATGAACGGTTCTGGTAGATACTGTTATTGTATTCATTCACTGAACATTAGTGTAACTCTATGGGGCCTTTAGCTACCAACAGGTAGCTAAATTGTCCTGTTAGATACTGGGAGAGGAAGAAAAGAGACAGCAACCACCTGTCAATGTAGTAAACCAGGTGTGTGCTCTTCTGTGCGTCATAACAATCCTCCAGGCAGGCAACAGAAAGTAAAGCAGGATATGGTTTCAGTAGGGTCTGTCGCATTTAAACTCTTCCTGCCTCTTCCCCAGAAAGGATCTAGGACATCTGGAGACATTTTTATCACCTGCAAATATTCTTGTTTATTGAGTTCCAAGTTGTTTTTCTGCTATTGCAAAAGAAGAAGGAAATAAGAGGTGGGAGAGGACTGTTTTTCACATGGTAAATATGAATGTGAAAAGAATAGTGACAGACTGCTGTTTGTAGTTAACTTACTTCATGACACAGGAGTATGAATGGGTTCAGATAGTTAACAAAACATTACATGTGCGAATCAGGTGGAGAAAATACTAAAATTTGAAATATCTGTTGCATTTCTCTTGAGTCAGCTTACCCTATTGACTGAAAGCTGTCTATAGAAGGTTAAAAGGAAAACACTGATCCAGGAAAAATAAGTAGATAAGAGCATCTGGTTCTTGAAACCTTATTTTTCCAGTCTGTATGGAAAATCTTGCATTTTCCTGAATATTTTCACATCAGTTTAAAGAACAAAGCAGTATAACTGATATATAAGTAGTGATAAATTATTGTAACTATTAATTATAATATATAATAAATATTAATAATTAATTATAATAATGATCAATTAATTAAATGTAACTTAATACTGTTACAGATGTTTGAAGCTACAAGCAAGAGAAATGAGAATAATTTAAGTATTTTAGCTTTATTCTACCCTCTTCCTTCCTCTCTTATGGTTGGCTTTTTCTCCTTAACTGAGTCATACACTTCCAAAATCCAAGTTTCTTCATTTAGAATATAGGAGCAAACTTTTACAGCTTTGTTTTTGTTGTTTTTTCTTTTAATGGGAGGTTAGTTTGTTGTTTTTTTTTCTGTTGTGTATTAGTTTTCTTGGCTGACTTGCATTTTTGCTTTTGTGTATGTGCATGTATAACATGGGAAATGTAAAGATTGTTGCTTTTATGATATAAAGCTTCAGGACATGCAAATTCTTACATGAATAAAAGTATGAAATGCAGTCTTATCAGCCACATTATCCATTCACATTTCTTTTTTCATTTTTTTTAATAATGTGTCGTTAGGTTAGACTTATCTTGAACTTTGTTTTTCACAGTACATGCATAATGCCTGTTGAGGAAATATGGAGGTCACATGCTGGGGAGAATCTGGTGACCAAGTGTGCTCTGTGACTTCAAAGGAGTTGAAGTTGAAACTGCAGCAGTTGTTTTCATGAAATTGTTGTATTTCTGCAATGTTTTCATTGTGTTCTGGAAGCAGCTCTTACAGCATGAGGTTGGTATTAATTACGCTTCTAGTTATTAGTCATATTACCTTGTCATTATTTGTGCATCTATAGTTTACCCCTATGGGAGAAATCTTGCCCTGTGAACAGGAAGACTATAATTCCTGTGTTTGTACAGCAGAAAAGCAAACACGTGCTTATTGCATATCACAGAATCACAGAATTTCCTAGACTGGAAAAGACCTGTAAGATCATCTAGTCCAACCATTAAACTAACACTGACAAGTCCACCACTAAACCATGTCCCTAAGCACTATATGACCCTTAAATACCTCCAGGGATGGGGACTCCACCACTGCCCTGGGTAATGCATCCCTATGCCTGATGACCCTTTCAGTAAAGAAATTCTTCCTAATAGCCAATCTAAACTTCCCTTGGCGCAACTTGAAGCCATTTCCTCTTGTTCTATCAGCTGTTACTTGACAGAACAGGTTGACTCCCACCTCTCTGCAGCCTCTTTTCAGATAGTTGTAGAAAGCGAGAAATGTCTGTAAACTAAATGACTTGGGACTGCGCTCTGGCCCTGAAGTCAAGTGATACACTAACATGTCTGATCTAAACTAGCAGGCATACATCCTTGCTCAAAACACATCCTATGCAATTCTCTGCCTCCATGTATATGCCCATATTTCTGTACCATGACAGATCCTGGTTGCCTACTACAGCTATGACTTATAACATGCTTATTTCTCACACCCTCCCTGCTTCATGATCTGGATGGTCTTATGTTTTCCAGACTCACTCTGGAGAACCAAATGTTCCCTGCTGGAAGTTAGTGGAAGAAGCTTCCTCCTGTTATCCACATTTCTCTGCTACATCTGCTGCACTCTGAACTTGTGCTATTTGAGGACCTGAGTGATTGCCATCTCACCCTAATATGCTGAACAAAGCCCAGGACTCTCCACTATGCCATGCATAGCTGTAATCCACTGTATCAGCACTTATGCACAGGACATGGCACCCTGCTCTGTGGCATAGCAAATTGCTATGCACATGTAATTTTTGACAAATGCTGCTCTACAATCTGCTGCAGTTGCTGCAGGGGAACGTCTTCCTGTTGCAGTGACAGATTCATGTCACTCTCTCTTCCTGGGACTGTCCACGTCCAGCAAGATTCTGACCCCAAGACATGTACATGTCACTGCCCTCACTCTCTCCTGTTTGCAGGAACAGAGCAGTTTTCACTCACCAGTCTGACTTCAGGCTTGATCCCACTCCTATGCACGACTCTCCCTCACTTGGAATCTCCGGAACAGATATCTGAGATGGAATTTCCTCTCATGGCACATGATAAATCTGAAAAGAGAGCCTAGAATTGTTGGCTTGGCAATCTCAAGTGGAGAGAGTCCATCAAGGACTTACCTCTTCCCTTCTTAACATAGTCTTGCTAATGTAGACAGGACTGCTGAGCAGCACTACAGCAGTGGGTCAGGTTGTATACCTCCATGTAGCTAATCCCAAGGCTGTGGTGGAGTGTTAATAGTCACCATACCCCCCTCCAGCCTTCTTCCTACTTGATATTAATAGTGGGAGACTCTTGGCCAAAGCCAAAGCTCCTTAACTTTTGCCCAGTTCTATACAAGAACCCACAAGGACTCAATTCCTGGGTGTCTTCTCTTTGACTCTTACACAAGAAATAACACATGCCTTAACTATGACATTTTAGGTATCTCAGTCAGCCCAGATGATTGAACCCTGGGGGCATGCCAAATAGGTATGGCATTATCTGGACTGCCTACTGCAGATATTCCCTGGTCTGGGTTAACCCTCAGACCTTTCTGTGCTTTGGGTGGGAGAGTGGTATTAGGTGGGAATGGGCTAAAACTGTACTAAGAACCATGTTGACAGTCAGTATGGGTAGTAGTTGAGCACCAGTACCCAGGCCCATGCTTTAGCATTGTTTAATTTACTGATGTAGGCTTAGCTGACAGGGGAAAATCTTCTTAGTAAGGACAATATGAAAACTTCTATTTAAAAATCATCAACCTGGAGCTTTTTCTCCAGAAACAACTGCTTGGCAGTCTCTCTAATTATAGTCTGCTTTGTTTTGCTGAACCATCTCACCGAGGAACTGTGGTAATATCTGGCTTCCAGTTGCATTCGATCTTAGTTTTGTATGGGTCCTGAGTATAGTCTGAGAAATAAACTGAAATTAATGATGAGTAAGGTGTAATAAAATACCTTGCTCTTATCAGTTGCCTATATTAGCACTGATTCCAAAATGACACTGGAATATCTTTAGAACAAATAAGGCATAAACACAGTCTTTCAGTGCTTTCACTCTGAAAGCTTCAAGAAGTTGGAAAAGTGCTCTCTTGTCTAACTGTTCATCTACAGAAATGTTCATCTTCTTGCTTTTATTCATTTGATGAGGAGAATGGCAGAGCCATTTGTATGCAACTGCTATCCATTTCAATTTTAAACATGTCTCCTCAAGCAAACACAAGAAAGTGTCCACTGAGTAACATGTAGATTGTGATTGCTATGGGAGTTCTTTGTCTTTATAAAATATTTTTAAAAGACAGAACGTCTATTTGGCTGACATGAATTAAATGATAGGAATTTACTGAAAAACATTACGGTGTGTACTGAATTAAAGTAGTCTGTCCTGCTTATTAGTGGGTTGCACAATTACGCAATTTTACGTAGGAGAAAGTAAAGACTTGCTAAACTGAGTTCCTCTTTCTAACCTCTCCCACCCACTCTAGAACAAATGCAGGGTACAGACTTCAACAGTTTGATATAAATGATGCTCATCTGAGTCAAAGGAAAACAGAAGCATGCAGAACAATTAGAAATAAGGTGCCTCATATATAAATGGCAATAAAAAAAACCTTTCTGCATTAAATAAGTGACAGCCTGTTAATGTGAGATTTGAAGCATGTCCTATAAAACATTCCAACAATGTTAAAAGGTAGCAGTCCATTTTGTGAATGCTTTTTTTTACTTAAATATTGCTATGAAGTAAAGTATCTGTTACAGTAGCCTTCTCTGATCCTGTTTCTAGGGAGTTTAATTATAATCTGTTACTGGAATTTGTCACAGCTGTCTTGCTTCTTCATCCACAAATCATCGTTGTTGTCTGGTTTTAAGCTATAAAGAAAGTGTTCTTTTGGTGTGATCTCTTCTTAGGTTTTATTCCCTTTGTGATCTCTTAAAACTAGGAACAATAAATTCAACTGTGCATCAAAATATTTTGTTGTGAAACAAGAGAATGAAATTGGAAAAATAACATTTTGGAGGCTAATATCCTTTTGGAACATTTGCTTAGGATAAGACTACTCCTTCCCAGATCACATAACTCTGAGCCAGGTGGACATGCTGTTTGTGGGTTAGCTATGTGCACAGGTAGAGTCTGACCCTTTTATTTAGGATAGTGCACAGTGGAACTATTTCCACTTTTTCGGAAGTTATGCTGTTGTAAATGAAAGGAGAAACAAGCCCTGTGTCCTATTCTACTGCTGTCAAAATGTACACAGTACAGCCAAGAATGATTGTTGGAAGACATTCCTAATGAATGGTTGCATGGGAAAAGCTCTGATGGTTCCCTGGGTTCCTTCCTGGAACATCCAGGTTTTCATCAGTTTTTCTTAAACTAATAGAATTGTACCAACTATACTTAACCAGGGGAAAATTATTGAGGACGTAAAACCTGAAGTAATATAACCTATAAAGAAGTTATGAATACATGTATATATTTAAGTTCAGGTAACATAATTAAATGATATCTGTATATCTATAAATAAAATGAATTTTTAAAGTAAGTGCACAAGGAATTAAGCATCAGATTTCCATTCATTTTTGAATCATCACTGGGTGTTCAACATCTGTCTTCTTTTGGTCAATTAACTCCAATTCTCTATTGTACTCCAACAAATTTGCACCACGTGGTATTTCAGCAGAGAGACTGCAGGATCAGCACATTAATGCGGAGGACAGGGATGCGGGATGGATGAGTGGTCCAGAGAACATCGTCCTGAAGTTCTGCTTCATCAGTCACAAAAACAATTATTGCTCTCAGAAGCTGGAGGTAGTCTAAGCAGTTATTTTGCTACCATTTCGTATTACTCAAAAAATGTTTGTTTCACAAAAAGGGGAAAAAAACAGTCTAGGCATTTCACAAGAGCTGGCTTTTACAAGGGTATTGCACTTCCCCTGTTCATAGAAGCAGAAGCATCTGTCTAAGCACTGGGGCGGCACAGGCCAGTGTCAGAAATTTCAGAAAAGAACAATAATAGTTTTTAGGTCAACCAAAAAGTTTGTGTACATTTCAGGCAATGTTTGAAGATTCAGTTTAAGTGCATTTTTTTCAAGTAAAGATGATAGCTAGTTATTTTTTTTTTCCAGGTTGCTTTTTTAAATACTATTTTACATTGACAGCCTATGTTTCTCCTTTATAGCAGTATCTACATGATATCTTAAGAATGTAAGTATTGTTTACTTTTTAAAATTCTTCGGAGCAAGAGACCTCAAAATCATGAGTTGACTTTTGAATTTTAAGTGTAACCATAAATATCTATTTGACTTCCGTCTACTGGTAATGCTAACTGTAGGAAAATGTTCTATTTGAGAGACACAAAACTCCACAAGGTTTTAACTTACTCATGAATATTTTTTATTTGTTGTCTCTTCATAATGAGTGAAATAGAAGCAAAGAGTCAGTTTCTGAATTGAATGTAACATCTGTTTTTTTTATTTTATTTTTCAGTTTACTGCATTAGCTAGTCAGTAGGAAAAAATAGGTGCTTGCATCATATATTGTTCTAATATATGAAAAGATACTGAGTATAAGAACTTGTGAAACATAAATTGTATTGGAGAATGCTAAGTAATTATCAAAGGGAAGCGGGAGTTTTATACCTCTCAAAAAAAAAGTTTGCTTTTTAGGGTGTGAAATGCAGGTGAGGATAATATAACAACGATATAAGTAACTATGGCAGATAAAAAAAATAATTAAAAAGAGGAAAAACATCTTCTACCTAAGGGGGTAGGTGGGTGGGGGAGGGAAAAAAGATTTTTGTAGTGAATGATTAGCAGTGTAAACCCTCTGATAGATTTGTAGTGGTGATTAGTTCCAACTTCCACAAAGTGAAGATGCCTACACAGAGGCAGAAACCATGTTTGCTACCTTTTTAGGGAGGGAAAAGGTATCTCTGTTGTAATGTCAGTTAGGCTGGGGGGGGTTGTTTTGTTCCTTTGCTTAAGACTTTCACAAATATTTTGAACTACGCTGTATGGTTTGGATGTTACAGAGAAGTGCTTGTTATCTGCCATTTGTCTTAACCTGGGATTATGTGTAATTTGAAGTAACTGGGTTACAGAAGGGCTTTTATCATTCAAGGATTTGACATTTTTAAAAAGTAGGACCTGCAGCAATAGAGTGCATTCCCATTTTAATACAAGGCGGACATATATCATCACTAAGGCCTGAAAAATCAACTAACCTCCAGGCAACTGATGGTGTCCTTGAAGGCTTCTGGTATGCCATAGTAACATCAGCTAAACACTTGAACTCCCAGATTGCAAGAAGAGAGTCCCAGAAGCACAGTCCCAAGTACCAGTTTTAGACCATTAGTTCTAAAACTTTTTAAAAAATACAGTAATACAAGCACTCCACAGTTCCTGGGAAATTTTAATTTGAAAAGTTCAAAAGGCCTTATGGTTTTATGGTCATTTGTGTTACCATGGAGATCAATATCTTATTTTAAAAAAAACCCGCAGTTTGCCAAGAACAGTGGATAGTAGTTAAATACATACAGAATATTTTGCTGAGTAGCATTCCATGCCTGATTTAAAGGAAATCCATGGATGTTTCTAACCCCTCCTTCTCCCTGTGAACTTTGGCAAGACAGAAACATAATTTTGCAGGCAATTTTAGCTAGTGTCATTGCAGTCCTTCAACAATATCAGGAATGCCAGCTAATGGGAGACACATGTCAGAAGCTAGTTTTGGGTACATAAACTACTAATGAATCTGAGCACTGTGAAGCTAGAGTGTGATGGCACAGAAGAGACCAGAGTAAGCAAAGCTTCTTGCAAAACTGCTGTGAGATCCACTACTCTTTGTCTGCTTTTGTCCCAGTTGCCCTTCCCATCTGTAATCACAATGACCATTTCTAAGGTCCAGTTCTCAAAGCAGCAGTTTGGTTCCAAGCCTATAAAGCGACGACAAATAAAAAAACCCAAAACGTAACAAATCAAACCTAAGAAGCTAGAGTGACCATAGAATCCATCAGACTTTTAGAGGTTAATCAGCTATAGCATTTACAGCTCAGCTTGAATACTATGAAACATGATCTCTCTTCTTTATAATGCGAACTCATCTACCATTCTGTACTCATGAAAGTTCATAGCCTGTTTAAATGCTTCTGTAAGCAACTATCTGGAAAGAGCAATTTTCAGATGCAGTTTGCCAATATGGAAAAAGGCTGAACTGTGTAACTGTGATTCAATCACACTACTTCTGGTATATTCCAGAATACCTTGGCTGATGTGAGACAAAAGTAACCTACACAAACCAGCCTTAAATTGAAAGTAAATGGCTGTTTACAATACACAGAAAGTAATTTTCTCAGTTATATTCTTTAGGTGACATCTTTGGATGCTGTTTATGTTTTAAACTATTTTAAACATTATTTTACAAAATACTAATATGATAACAAGGTGACTCAGACTTCATTTGAGCTACACTTTTACCCATTCCTTGTTCTGCTCTTGAACTTCATTTTATTACTGAATGACAAGGACACAGAGGTAACATACTTATTGAGAAAGGGGAAAAGTTTCCTTTCTTTTTTATTACTAACTGAATTTTAGTAAGTAAGTAATTGCTTGGATACCAGTATGCAAAGCCAAAATAAAACTAGCATTGTATAACCTTCACTATTTTTATTTTCTGTGCACAGAATCCATGAAATCTCATACTTCATTTTATTAAAGATACATATCTTTCTAACCTTGAACAAGAAATTGCTGAAAGAGAGATCAACTTTTAGTGAAGTCTGGATACTGGGCTTAGAATACGCCTGCATTGCTTGCACAGTACTAGTGTTAATAAATGCATAAACAGGAGTAACAGGAAGCAGTGTTGGTAGTTATTGAAGTTGAGCCAAACTTGCAATTATTTAAGTGTTAATTTTAAAACTTTGAGTTTCGATTTGCAGATGAAACTCAAAGCCTTCAAAGAATTGCTTTCCGTTCCCAAGATGTTTCTTCTGGAAATCTTGTGAGAAGAAACAGTATTCTGCAAACCTGCAGTCATGTGAATTCAGTGGCTGCAATATCCTAATGCTCTGTAGGGTATATATGCCAACTGGGCTTCTTACCCCTACTTCTGGTTCTTAAATATCTTGATGTTTAACACAGCATGTGGCACAATCTAAGATGTTAAGATTAGAGAATTCCGAAATTCCTTCCATTTGGTCTGCATCATGGTTTCAGCTTGTCAAAAGCCTTATTTAAAAAAAGAACCAAGCCACAGCCTGCATATTAGCAACCATATGCTTCCATTCTAATTGAATATTGCTTGTCAGCAATCTAGTGGGAAGGAATCCAAAACCAGTGATCTAGTGTTGTTCCCAAGACACAGTTACTTTTGAGATCCTGTTAACCTTGTCTCCTCCTAGCAATTAGATCAGTTCCATGCTTCCTGGAGAAAAGTGTTGAGGAAGAAAATCTACATGACCATAGAAAGCAAAGCTTGGCTGCTTTTGTCACAGTAGTAATTCTCATTAGGGTTTCTAGTAGGCATTTAAAACATTTTAATTAGAGCTGTTAAAGATGCCCTTCTGAATATTCAGCAGTTAATAGGAAGAGACTTGCTAACCCAGAGTACAATAGCAAGTAGTATGAGGATGCTGGTGACATAAGTTAATTGCTTTATCACCATGATATAATATGCATTATTTATCGGTGACAACGCAATATCTCCATTAGAAAAAACTAGAATTATTTAGCAACATGTTAATGCTGCTGTGCTATCTCTTGGTAACTATGCAGTAAACCAGTGAATTCATGTCCTTGTTATATTCACGTATCTCAGCTAGTACATAGATATTTTCCAACACTTTCAATGTTCTTTGTGAGACTGTTTTTAGGGACAGCTTCTTGCAGTACAAATAAATTTTTTTAGTAACATGTATCGGCTATACCTGCACATGAGAACTACTTAATATTCAGTACCGTAGGTGTTCTGAATCCTTTTTGATTATTTTAAAATATTAATGCAGTACTGCACTAACTGTAATGTGCAATATTGAAAGATATACTGAGCTCTACAGAGATTTGTAAACCAAGTTAACATGAATCTTGCTTTACTGGGAAGTTTTTTATACATTTAGTATTTAAATGGAGAAGTCTGATATTCCATGATATTAACAACAGCACCCAAACAAGCAATATAGGTTTTGATTCTGCAAGCTCATACTCATTAGAAAGAACTGATTTATTGTCTATGTTATAGAATGATATACTACAAGTAAACCATCAGATCTCATGAAAGTTAATTCTGAGTGTTTTAATGCACAAGCCTGTATTATTTCTATATTTAACAAAGTTTATATTACTATTTGGTTTTGGTAAAAGTGCTAGAACCTGTATGAAACTTATACTGCAGGTCACTGTACTATAAAGCAAGGCTTTTACACAGAATCATAACTAAATATATTATAAATCATAATTCTACTATTCATCTTTATTTCTATTACTAAATGTAGCATACAGCAATTGCCCAGAATTATAGATTAGTCAGCCATACAGCTGACATCATTAGGCATATTACAGTATAATGTACAGAAAAGCAACCTCAGCTCTCAACACCAATTTCTCTACATAATTGCTTTAATAAATCGGCTCTACTTATGGCACGTTGTATTAATGTAAAATAATTAATGCAAGAAAAAGCACTGCAATGAACAAAAGCCCAGATGGTGCTGTATACAATAGGGCTTTATTTAGCAACATAAAGCGTGTCATTGGCCAATTTCAAGGTAAAATGTGTAATTTACTGAATGTTCTTACACAGAGTTAGTGGCAAGACTTTATTCCACTACTCAGTAAAACGGTTAAATAATCTCGATTTTGCAGATCAGCAAATAATAAAATATAACTACACCTGAGGTGCCATTTATATCCACTAGCTGGGCTTATGCAATGTTTCTACAAAATGTAACATGTAAGTTCTAGCCATTAGTTAACATCCAATAACAATGGGGTTTGAAAATATAATCTTACTTCCCCTTATGGGAAAAAAAGAACTGAGTAATTCCTGAGTTTCCTGAAATCATGAAGCATGGCAGCTGTTGCAATTTTATCTATACAGCACTCATGGAGGCTCCTTGTAGATGTGATTCCTACCATAAAGAAGAAAGTAAAGTATCTGGGCACTTCAAATGCCACAGGATTCCTAAAACAGTGACCAAACAGTTTTGTAATCTTAGTATCTTTTCAGTGTTTTGGACAAGTCTTAGTACACACCAAATGTGATGAATATGTAATTTTACAATGTAGAAGTCAGCACATTTTCATCTTCTTCATATGCATTAGTGAAAATTAATGCATACCACAGAGAGTCAAAAGGATATTTCCTGATGGAAGAAACAAATGTCAAGTTCAAGAGAGCCTAAAACTCCTAACACAATTCGATCTGAGATCTGAGATAAGCACTTTTGGGTTCCATTACACACACAAAAATACAACACTGTGTCCCTTCTAGTGTATGTAAAGAGGAAATTGTTTTTTGTGAGAACCCTAAAATCCATTGGGAGTTATGTAAATCTGATTTAATGGTATTATTTGTGTGTCTTTCACTGGAAAGACCACTGCACAGTTAATATCATAACACAGCATGATATTCCTGTCAAGTTCTGCAATATCATCAAACTCTATTCCCATTTACTTGCTGTCACTTCTTTTGTAAGTGTTACATACACCTCTCCAATATGCACAGAAAAGTTTCCAAATACCTGTTTTTGGAATACGTTTTAATTTATTTTAAAACCTGGAAGCTACTTGAATGCGTTACTACAATAATAGCTCTTTGGCAGGAACGGAAACATTTATGGAGTGGTTGATGTTAGAAGTGACCTCTGCTGAAGAGGTCGTCTTGTCCAATGTCACAGCTCAGGCAGGCTGTCACAGAGCACATTGCCCAGGACCATTTCCAGACAGCTTTTGAAGATCTGAAAGGGTGGAGATCTTCACTGGTTGCCACTTGAAAGAACCCAGTTCCATCTAATTTCCACCCTCTCTTCTCATATTTATATGCATGTGTGATACCCATGATGAGCCTTCTCTTCTCTAGGATAAACAGTCCCCAGCTCTCCAAAATTTACTCCTATATGAGATGCTTAAGGCCCATCATCACCTAAGCAGCCCTGGGCTGAATTTTCTCTAGTAGCACCATCTTCTTCTAGTCCTGGGGAGCCCAGCAATGAGCATAGAAACACACAGCATGACTGCAAAAGAGCAGAGCAAGCCTCTCCTGTCTGCCCATCATGGGGTCTTGGGCTGGAAGTGTGGGACTGCTGTGAGAGTGTCAGAAAAAGGCTGAGACTCGTGTGACTGGAGAACGACCAGGGATCTCTGGGTGTGGAGGCACCAGCCAGAACACCCATCAGGGCTGGGTCTGTCAGCATGGCCCGTGCCTGTGGAAGGTGGACACCGCACAGATCTTCAGGACCTGCCGCATGGCAGGTCATTGAAGGGCTTGGACAGCCCTGCACTGGTGCTTGGAAGTGGGAGACTGGGAGGGCATGAGGGACACATCACATGTTGCCGAACTTTAGGTGAAATGAAATCCTCATACTTTGCACTTGCCCTTGCTGAATTTCTTGGGACTCCTGCCTTGGCAGGGTACAACACTAGGTTGATGCAGAGAGCAGCACCAAGTCGTGACTCTGCACAAGAGGAGGGATTTGGGTGCTACCACAGTGAGGCTGCACCGGGCAGTGCAGGCTGGTAGGAGAGCAGAACCCCAGTAAGTGAGGGCAGAGAAGGAGGACAGGCCTAAGGTGATGAGCAGTGGGGCATGAGCTGGCCCTTGAGACCCCCTGCTCGAAACAACTGCCCCGGGACCAGCGGCAGAGATGCAGGCCTGCAGCTGGGGAGCACTTGCCTTCAGGGGTAACAACAAAATAGTACCTGACAGGTGAAGAAGAATCTGTCAGCGTTAATATCCCACCCCTCCTGGGAAAAAAGGAAAAAAGAGTGAGGATAGCAACACCACCTGCACTGGTAGTAATACTGAGACTTTTTCTGTAGTTTTCATGCACTTCTTTTACTTGGATAATTGCGTTGGGGTGGGTGGGAGCCCTTGAGAGCTGGTGCAGGCCCCAGCTGAATGGCCCAGTCCTGGTTTGGTCATTCCCCAGGCAGCCTCCAGGGTCACTGACACAGTGCTGGCCTCTTCTTGGCTGGAGCATCCTTGGAGCTGCCAGTCCACCTCTTTGTGGGTTGTTGTACCACCCAAGAGGAGTGTTGCCTGCCCTGGCTGGAAGTGGAGGGCCCAGCCACAGCCTCCCCTGGCTCCTCCTGGGGCTCTTCTTGCTCCATGGTGATGGCAGCAGTAGGGAGGGCTACTGGGACCCCCACCAATGGCAGCTGATGAAGTGCCTGGGAGCTCCTTCATACTAGATGTTGCAGGGCTGCCGGATGGGGCTAGGCCAGGGGTGGGAGACCCTCCTCAGGAGGCAGTGCAGCCACGGACACCCGTCCCAACAGCAGGGGCACCCTGCTGGCGCAGCAGTTGGCAGGCATCTCTGTTGTGCTGTTGCACATCAACACGTGCATGTTGTTGCATGAATGTTGCCATGCGGTTTTGGAGGGAGACCCCCAGCATCTGGCCTGGCACCTCTGTATCCATCCCATAGTTGGTCAGGGTGGATGTGGTGGTGTCCTCCACCCTGGCTGCCTCCAACATCCTGTTGCCAAGCAGCTCCTCCAGCTCCTGATGGACCCAGGACTGCAGGGTCTGGAAGAGCATTGGGTGGTTTTGGAAAGGGCTCATCCAGTTTGGGAGCTGGAGGCTGACCACAGGATGCCTGGGCAGCCCTTCTGCAGCCCACTGTTGGGGTACTCTAGGATGATGGAAGTTGTGGGTGGCTGGGCATCCAGAATCTCATCCTGCCTGGCACTCGACGACTGACGGTGTCACGGATGCTGTGATGACATGCTCCGCGTAGTCATCGTCCGTCTGCACCGAGTGCAAGATCGAGACAATCCTCCTCTTGCAGAGGAGGCACTCGGGCTTGCTGTCAGCCCACTGCAGGATGCACAGATAACGGAAACGGTGGAGGCATGGCATCACAAAGCTGGCCTCCTCTCAGCTGCTCAGGCAGATGGGACAGTGGTCCTCCAGCTCCATGGCCATGCTCTCCATGTTCTGCCCAAGTCCATCAAGAAGGAAACCTTCAAGTTCCCCAGGGTGAGGTTTCCCCTCCCAGCTCACCTCTGCTGATGAGAGCACACCTCCTGGGTGTCCTGGCTGCCTGACCCTGGCAAGGCTGGGGAAAATCCTCTGATGGCTCTGGGGTCAGGCACAGAGAAATGTAATGAACAGCTGCCTGAGCACAACACCGGCACCAAAGGCCTCTCTCAACACTCCAAATCTTGCAAACTGTTCAGCTGGAGTGCTGGCACTAGCCGGCTGGGTGAGACTTAGCACCTGCATATAAGCAGCAGGGGACGTGTGGTCACAATCCATCACTTGGGGATGTCATGAGCCATCCTCACCTGCAGTGTTCACCCCAGCAGTGTTGTGACCCCAGCACGCACATCTGGGGTTACCACAGTGTCACTGCCCACTCCATCCCCCTGTGGATGTTTCACTCCAGTCACTGAGGCCTTGCCTGTGTCTTCCCAGGGCCTCATCAGGTCACTCTGGCTGTGGCACATATTTCCAGGAACGTACAACAACAGGGCTCATTCAGTAACACCTCTTGTCTCCTTTGGAGGCTGCAGGACAAAGTCCCACAGCCTGTCCTCACACCCCAGCACTGCTGGGCAGCCCTCTGGGCTCCCCTGCTTACTCCCACAAGAGGTCAAAGGCAGCACTTGGCTTGCTCTTGCAGGTTTTCTCCTATATTTCTGCCCTATCCAGAGGGTGCAAGGGCAATGCCCTCTGCTCTGCACCCATCAGGCATCATCCAGGCCCTACGTCCTCCTTGGGATCCTGGACAGAGGTTGACAAACCAGAGGGGCTCAGGGGAGGCAAGGACGGTCTGTGGGGCTGGGGCTGGTTCAAGCCTGGAGCAGGGAAGGTGTTGGGGCACCTCACAGCACACGCCGGTGCCTGTGAGGAAGGCATCAAGGGGATGGGGAGAGAAAGGCTCTTCCCAGTACTGCCTGGTGGGAGGGTGAGAGACAGTGGCATCTCCTGAAACTAGAGAGGTTCAGGCTGGAGCTATGAAAGAAAAAACAAAATCCCTGTGAGGATCGTGAAGCACTGGAGTGGGTTGTCCAGAGAAGTTGTGGGATCCGAGCGTGGATGTTTTCAAGAACTAAGTGGCCACAACCCAGAGCACAGCTGTCACAAGCCTGTGAAGGGATGTCCACTGAAGTCGCAGAAGAGAAAACATTGCCTGTGGGAAATGTAGCAAAGGTTTCCAAAGGTGCAACAGCTTCCAGAAGCTGCAATGTCAGAAAACCACTTTCTGGTTTCATTTGGTTCAGCAGCTTTCACAAACATTTATTTAGGATAGAACAGAATAGTTCCAGTTGGAAGGGACTTACAACTATCAACTATTCCAACTGCCTGACCACTCCAGGGCTGACCAAAAGTTAAAGCCCGTTATTAAGAACATTGTCCAAATGCCTCTTTTTAAGGCACTGACAGGCATGGGGCATTGTCAGCCTCTCTAGGAAGCCTCTTCCACTGTTTGACTACCCTCTTGGTAAAGAAATGTTTCCTAATGTCAAGTCCAAACCTCCCCTGATGTAACTTTGAACAATTGCCACACTGTGTTCCCGGGAAGACCCAGGAAACTATGGACCTGGGTGGTTCTTCAAAACTGACCTGCACTAATAGACTCCTAAGACATCAAAAGCAGATTCCCAGGGGACACTACTAAAGATTCTTGAACAGCCTTGCCCTGGTGCTCAGGAATGGGAGGCTAGGGGACATATCGCTTGTTGCAGCACTTAGGTGCAATGAAGTCATCATACCCACCAAAAAATTCTCCCCTTTGGCATTCCTGCAACGCTGTGACAGTGCTGGAAAGCATTCCTTGTGGTGGGTTGCTCTTTGGTCATGAAACACACATGCCCTAGAGAGCATCGAGGTATTTATTGGGGGAGACAGTGGTGAATACTGAGGGACTGCAGCTACACTGTGCTGTTGCGTGGGTCCAGAGCAGCAGCAGGGCCAGTCAGGTTCTTCCTGCACTTGGCAGTGCTGGCTCTGAAGATGAGCTTGGTAGTGTTGGCTCCTGACAAGTGCTGCGTGTGGAAGCCTGGTGGGAGGTGGTGTTGGAGTGCTCTGGAGCTGTGCCCTGCCTCTGTGCATGGGGTCTGTCCCTGCAGGCCCCCTGCCAGCCAAGGGGTGGTCATTGGTAGGCCATCTGTGCAGGCTGTAGCACCACTGTGAGGACTGGCTGTGGGCCCTCTCCATGGCCATCCTCCTGCACAGGTGGGCAGACAAGCCCACCACATACTCCTTGTAGTCGTCATCCCCTTACACCAAGAGCAGCAGCTGCTCCAAAGGCTGCCTGCAGACTGGGCAGGCATCTCTGCCCCTTCCGCTCCGTCAGCAGAAGCAGTGCATGCAGAAGGCCATAGAGGCTGCCTTTTTGATGTCTCCCAGGCAGACGGGGCACTGGGAGTCTGCCGCTGCCTCCACCAGCCCTGTCTGCAGCAGCTAGCTCACGCTGCTGTCCCTTGCAGCAGGGCTGCTCTCCTCCATGGCTTCCTTGGCACCTGATGCCATGTCCTGCCAAGAGAGAGGTACAAAGTGCTGGCCCTTATCTGGCACCAGGAGTGGCAAAGCCAGGCAAGCCCCAGAAGGCTGTGTGAGACAGGAGGCAATGACCTACCAGAGATTCTCCTTGTGGGCTGGAAATCAGCAGCAGCAGCCGCCCTGTGGGCCAGGCAGCCCCAGGGTCTGCCCTGCATCCCTGTCTTCCTCCAGCTATGCTGCCCACGCTGGACGGAGAGGTGTTGGGGCAACCTCCTGCCCAGGTGCCAGGGCAAAGCAGGCTGGAGCAGGGAGCCCCGGGGCAGGGGGACTGCATGTGGCTCTGGGTGGGAGAGGCTCCGGGTGGGAAAGGCTCCAGCTGGGGTCTTGTAGGAGCTGGGGCAGGGCAGACAGATGTGGGGGCCGTGCCAGGATATGCCCCTATCTCTGTGCCACCGTAGAGGTGGGCTGCAGGGAGGGAGGGAAGGAGGGATGTGGAACAGGAGGGTAAGCCCTGTTCTCATCCACACCTTTCCAGTGCTCAAGCTGGGTTGGGNGGACATCACCAGCTTAGCACAGAGTACCTGCAGGAGGCAATCAGGGAAGGAGGAGAGACTCACCAGGAGTCTTCACCTCTGCTGACCCCAGCACCCTCCTTGCACCCACACCCCTGGGACAGGAGCTGTTAGGACCTGCAGCACCATGTAGCAAGGCAGAAGAGTGAGGAGCACTTGAAGGTGCTGCCTTTGCACAGTGCCCAGACCTGCTGCTGGCCCCCATGCCAAGGCTGGTAGAGCAAGCTGAAGGTCCTGCTGGAGCCTGCACACCTTTTGTGTACACCCGCAGGAGCCCTGGAAAAAACGAGTGGGGAGACAGAGGCTGGTGCTGCTGANAACCCTGTGCCATCACTGTGGTGTTGAGGGCCACCGCTCTCCTCTTTGTCTCTTCTGTCTCTTTTGTCAGGAACATGCTATCAATGCTCTTTAGGAACCTCCTTGATTTCTTGTGCCCTGCTGCGTTGATTCTTCAGCAGTTACTGAATTTCCTCAACAGCACTAGGGCCTGCAAACATGAGGCTACATCAGGCTGTCTGCAGAAGGCCTCATCCATCTGTTCTTCCTGGTCGGGTGGCCTACAGCAGACACCCACTATAATGTCACCCATACTAGTCTCCTCTGGCAGGACTTCCAGCTGTCAGCCCTGCCTGGATGTTAAGAAAGCCTACTTAGTCCAGCTAAACTGAATGATTTGCAACTAATGCAACACTATTGCTGTTACTTTCCTAACCGATTAGCATAACAGTATTGAATATTTATTTGATCAGTACTAGTTTGTGTGCCTGAAAATTCTCAAGAATTGGATCCTAAGCTTTAAAATGACAGATTTTATGGTTTTGCAAAATTTTGCAAAACTAATTTTCAGGAGAAGAAATAGTGGCCATGAAAATTACTGCAATTTACTATATGGGCTGTGAAACTAACAATAACCAGCGATTTTTGCAAGAATTTCTTAATATGCAAAGGTTATGTGCTTTCTTCTAGAAATAAAAAAAAAGTCCATTAATAGACCTAACCTTCCTCTCCAGCATGACTGCCTGTCAAGTCTGGATGATGGTGAAAACTTAGTTAGAGCAAAACTAAAATTTGTCAACTGTTGTTCAGCTGATCTTGTGCATCAGTGATTTTGCTAGATTCAGTGATGTGACATCTCCCCAGCTTCAACTTTTTTAGAAAGTAGCTATTTGGCACATTTTTTTTATTAACAAAAGCTCTGCCACTACAAAGGCTAATCTATGCATGGAAGACTAGCTAAAGAGAATAGGATGCATTAAGTATAACATGTTACTCAAGAGCAGGTGGAAAGATATTAAGAAGCAGCATCCTCCACCCTGCCAGTTAGAAAAATAAAATTGCAGAAGAGGTGAAAGTGGTAAAACACTTATCCTAAATTGTGTTTTCTAGCCTTCGCTTGGGCTGGAACGATAAATGCAGGAAATTTCACTTGTCATAGTTAGCAGAGTAATGCTCCCATTGACTTTCTGGAAACTGTGCTGATTTTTTCTCTGAGCTCACTCTAGAGAAACTGTAATGGACAGACATAATCATTGTTACTTTTTTCTTCTGGGTATGAAAAAAAAAGGAAGCTCCAACAGTTTCTGAGAGCTGGTGAAAATACACAGTTTATAGGCAGTAACCAGAAATGGATTTCTTCACTGGTAATTAAAGTAGTGATCTGAATATCCTGGATAAAGATACTCAGTGCCAGCAACCTTACATCATCAAAAGATCTGCGTCTCCTCTGTCATATGATATCTATATAAGGATAACATTGCATGGTAATATTATCGCTGTGCTAGGTACGTTGCAGGCTCGAGCTCTGGTCAGTGTTTGTGGTTCTCTGGTGACCATGAGCTATGGATATTAGTCTCCTAATGCCTAGGGAGAGAAGAACTTTAGCTGATTATTTTCCTGTTTATGGCCTTGCCATCAGCACTGGCCAAGTTGCTCTGAAAGATGCATCCCTCCGCAAGTGGCCAAGAGAATACAATCCCAAATTTCTGCTTTTCAAGAAAGGCTTGAAAATTGGTGTCACTTTCTCTAAGGAAAACCAGTAAGTTTTTCCTAACCTTTCCATTTAATGTGCATCATTATATCATTGTTACGCTCTGGTAGAATGTGTTTTTCTGCTTGTTTTGTATTACTCAAGGTCAATGTTTAAACTATGTTTTGTACTCTGTGTTCTTAAAGAAGCTGAACTGCTGGGTTAAATTAGTCATGTTAATTAATTTATAATGGTAGGGACAGAAAATAAACCAGTATCCTATTTAACTTTACAAGTCGCAGGTTAAGGGCATAATCTGATATTACTCCCAAACTGAAAAGAATATTTTATTACTTGTGCCTGTGCATAGTTCAAAGAAAGGTGGAAAGATTTGCATTCAGTGAGAGATATAAGCCTTGATAAAAGACAAAAATCTTCTATATGGTAACATTTTCAGAGTGAATAATAATAAATCAGATCTAGTTTTGCTGTAAAATTATTCTTCATTGAAAAACATTAAGCCTGAAGTGAAACCAAAACCAAATAAAAACCAAAAATTCCAAGTGAAAAAGAAGTGCAAATTCAGAGCTTTACAAATGTGCCTTATCCTTGCTGATATAAATTGTCCTTAAATTTATACAGCAGAACTTTTATACTAGTTTTACTAAAGACTGGAACTGACTTCCTGATGCTAATACAAGTCAATTCTAAACACATGCAGGGGATATTTTTATATTTGGACTAGTCTAAAGGGAGCTGTGGGTAGATTTTTATATGATAAAGCCATTTGGACATTTGCAGAAAAGACACAACAGTTTCTTTTCCAAAAATTATATCTGAACCCACAATACTGATACGAACTCTTTTCATGAAGAACAAAATACTCAAAAAAATCTGTGCTTTTTCAGTGTTTCTAAAACAAAGCTTATACAGTTGTTAATCCATTTTGGAAAAAAACAGTCTAGGTTTTACTTTTCTTTTCAATATCTTTTCTCTACTCCCAATCTAATCATGTATTACTACATCTTCTCGTTGATTAACAATAAGAATATTGTAGTAGTCCAACAAAAGCAAGTAATATATGAAAAATGTATGTATTATGCCCTAAATTGTGTATACTGTCAATAACCAAAGGTTTATTAATTTATTGACTAAATATTGACAAATGTGACCCTGAGTGCTTACAGGTTTGATGCCACCAAAAGATAGATGCTGCTTCTCTCCCATGGGAATATCAGGGGTTTAGAGTGCTTCAACATGACCGCTAAACTAACTAATGCTGATCAAAGCATTGCTTCAACTATTAATGTGGCTAGTGCTAGAGTTTCTTATCTACTTGTGTTTACCAGTGCATTGTGTTGAAAGCAGACTTGCCGAATCCTTCATCATTCAATCCTCCTTGTTAAACATCTCTATAAGGGAAATGTGAGAAAGTACCACTTGAAAAGTCAATGATGCACTGGTGATGCATCACACTCTCTTTCTAAATGGATAATTAGTGCTTCTACAGTGTCTGGATAGACAATTCCATATGTTGATTATGACTAGCTTACGGTCAATGCAAGAAAGATGAGGTTAACCCTGCGGGAAGGAAGCTTTTCAAATAACACAGCATGCGAGAGAAGAGTGGTCAGGAATATTTCCTCTTTCTGGCTGGTGAGATAATTGGAGAAACCTTCATGCCCACATGTTCAGGCTGGAGTCTTCTATGGTAATTTCATCTTTTCCATTGCTGTGATGAAACACTCAAAGTTTTCAGTCTCATAAAGTATGAAAGAGAGGTCACAGAATATGGTCCAGAGATGCCACAGGCAGTACAAAATATGTTTAAACGTAGGTACCTGTATTGCCTTTGTGTGACAAGATTTTTTTGGGGGGGGGGAGGGGGGCGCTACAGGGGTGG
>VZSZ01011093.1:31072-57640 GCA_013398815.1 Ibidorhyncha struthersii
AGAAGGGAGGGGTGGGGGAAGGGGGTTTAAGATTTGTTTTTAT
Organism: Ibidorhyncha struthersii; assembly: GCA_013398815.1. Lineage (NCBI taxonomy): Eukaryota > Metazoa > Chordata > Aves > Charadriiformes > Charadriidae > Ibidorhyncha > Ibidorhyncha struthersii. Next base: position 31,116 of record VZSZ01011093.1, read on the forward strand.
TTCTCATTACCCTACTCTGATTTGATTTTTAATAAATTAAAATAATTTCCCCAAGTTAAGTCTATTTTGCCCACGATGGTAATTGGTGAGTGATATCCCCCTATCCTTATCTTGACCCACAACCTTTTCCTTATATTTTCTGTCCCCTGTCCAGCTGAGGAGGGGAGTATTACAGCAGCTTTGGTGGGCACCTGACATCCAGTCAGGGTCAACCTATCACAGTAACTAATACGAGAGTCACTTTGAGTTGTCTTATCCGTACTTTTTTCCCTAGACCATAGCAAAAACTGAATATGAGAAGAAGAACTGCAAAATAAGTAAGTTGCAAAGCAATTTTATGGCAAATAGACAGAAATTTTATTGCAAATAGATAGAAATCTTCTGAAGGTCAGACTTATGAGGAATAATTTAGAAGAAGGAAGGGCATAAGTTTTCATTAACAGTGGACAGTCTTCAAAATATGTCTTGCCCTGCTGCAAGAAATTAATCTGATCTTCTGTAAAGAAAAGATAGTGCAGAAGTAGTTATAAATTTTAAAAGGGAATTAGAATTCCTAAGTAACAATTTCTGTATGTTTTTATGGCTGCAATCAATTTATCTCAATTGGCACAGTTGCGCAGTTTGGTGTAGCTGAAAATATATGATGGAATGTCCTTGTACATCCATTTTTGTAGAGAATTTCAGTATGTGTACTAATGAGTGCACTCTTTGCCAGCAAATGCCACTACATTTACTGAAAATTTTGTCTAGAACCACATTCAAGACTTACTAGTCACAATGTCAGCAAATATGCAAAATTAGTAAAGAAAGCAAACATTAGATAATTTTCTATAATTTTATTCTGAATAGAAAATCCAGACCATAGCTGCAGTTAAAAGTTCATTCATCTGAGCTTAATTTCCAAACTTGTGAAATATATCTCTCTACATTTAAAAAAGTCACTATAGTTTTTACTGCTTCATAGAAGTAGCTGTGAATGCATTACGTTTGTGGAAGTAGTTGCTCCAGAGTGCAGTAAATATTAATTTCCTTCACAATATGAGTTTTGAGGGAAATTGTAAGACTTTGCTATGTGCTCTGGAGGTTACGTTTTCTGGGATCATTTTCTTCCCAAAATGCAGAAAAGCAATATTGCAAAGATTTCATTCAGAGTTGTTCTGGCAGCTGTGTAGAAAAGGAAATTCTTCCTCGTTCCCTCTGAAAGCATCTAACTAAATAGATTACCAAATCATCAAATATTAAAACCAACTACAATATGTTGTGAAAGCATGGACATTCCTCCTTTTTTGTGTACTTGATACAAGAAAGCATACTGTTGGAAACCACAACTACATATTAATAATATTGTTATTAATATTCAAGTTCTGATTTCTGGTGAATAACATTGAGTTAGTAAATGTTAATAATTTGAGTGAGATTTTTGCTATTTAAAACAATAGTAATAAACAGGATGAAATATTGTGTGCAAACCAATATTATTGAGCTATATTATACCTATAGCCCATATATTAAGGGAAAAGTATATATTATGATCTAATTTAGCAGAATTGTCATTTACATGAAACACAGATAACAGGAATTTTTCTCTTAGAGACTTTCTGTGGTGGGTTGACTTTGGCCAGCTCCTGAATGCCCACCCAGCCTCTCTCTCACTACCCCTCCTCAGCAGGACAGAGGTAGGAAGTAAGATGAAAAAGTTGATGGGTCAAGATAAAGACAGGGACAACACTTACCAGTTACTGTCACAGGGAAAACAAACTCAAATTGGGGAAAATTAATTTCAATTATTATAAACTAAAATGGAGTTGGGTGGTGAGGAACAAAGACAAAAACTAAAATACCTTCCATTCATCCCCCACTTCTTTCCTTTACTCCTTCATTACCAGCTTCTCAACCTCCCCTCCTCCAAGCAGAACAGGAAGATGGAGAATGGGGGTTGTGGTCAGTTCATAACATTTGGTCTCTACTGCTCCTTTCTCCTCTCACTTTTCTCCTGCTCCAGCAGGGGCTTTCTGAAGGCAGTACTTCCTTAGGAAATATCTATCTGGTCCAGCATGGGGGTCCTCCAAAGAATGCAGTGTGCTACATGCTTCAGTGCGCTACATGCTTCAGTGCCTGGAGCACCTCCTCACCCTCCTCCTCTGGCTTTGATATCTGTGGGTTTTTTTCTCACATGTTGGAAGCCAGTTGAAATTGGCTTTGTCCAGCATGGAGCAGCCCTGGCCTCTCCTCACAGAGGCCACGACTACAGCCCTCCCACCCCACTGCCAACACCTTCACACTTAAACCCAATACGACATCTCTTGTATTGTCCTATCACCTTTAAGTAGGTCTTCAAACTTCATATTTATGTTAAATGAATCAAAGAGAGTGCATGCTGAATTATGGAAGAGATGCGCCTTACACAGAGCAAAATGAGTTTGTCTCCCCTCAAATCACACAGAGGACTGCACACAATTTTGACATACTATCAAAACTAACTAGGCTTGAACAGCATGTAGGGCTGCTTTTATTTGATTGTCAGTCTAGCATCAGTCATGGGTGATTTCTACATTTTTGGACACATAAAAATTTGCTATTTCTTCTTCCTGTTTCTTCTGTTTCAAACTACGCTGATTTACAACATAAGTTAGAACCAGTGGGGGGAAAATGCTAGTGGAGGTGGGAGAATTGCATTGAGAAAAGAGAGAAACACTGAAGACATATCAGCTGACGTCCACTGCTCAAAGTCTTCCTCTGCATCAGGAGAAATACTATATTAATGCTCGAGACCAAAATTTTATGCCTAAGCCTTGGAGAACAGCAGTGTTTTAAAAATGAACAGACTTCAATATAGCAATGCACTAGGACTACTGCACATACAGAATGACGATGGGGGAAAGGAGGTCTTCTTTTCACTTTGGTCATCAAATTAAAAAACGTCAGAGTTAATGAGAGAAACTCTTAAGTTGAATTGCAGAAGTCCTGCTGCTGTAAGAATGACATGTAAAATAGACAAGGAAGACAGCAAAGAGGAGAGAATTTTACCTTTTCTCAGTCTTAAAAAGAAGATCCCCCAAAATATATATATTAGATAATATTTAAACATCAGCACAGAAAAGAATTATTAATTTACAAGCCTTATCCTATTCTTTTGTAAGGTGCCTATTATAATTTTTATATTCTGATAATACTAAATATTACAGTATTCAGAAGTTTTTAACCAGGATAAGATTATTTTTATGTTTGTAATTTTAAATTTTAAGTTGAAAGTTCTCTCTTTTAGTTTTACAGGCTCCCCAGATCTATTCATTTTTCTGGTCCATAATTTTTTCTCTAATATTATTAGTTTTATTTTGTACTTTTACCACTTTGATATCTTAAAATGCCATTTCTAATCAAAGGTGCATTGCAGTGGGAAAAAAAATAAGCTATAAAACATAATGAGGTAATATTTCTGAGAAATCAAGAATAACTATGGAATTGAGTTGTATACTACAGTAAATCTTAAGTGCTAATTGTATTTAAAATATATAATACATATGAGGTTCGCCAAAAGTTTGCAGAATTCACCATCAGGGATTTTAAAATTTCCATAGTGCAAATATGGAGATCTAAGTTGTAAAGTTTCATCGTGTTTCCATTGCTTTCAAAAATCATTTTGTATTTAATTTCTGTTTCTCAAGCAGTTACTTCACTTCTGACATTTCAAGAAATGACATAAAAGCAACATGCTGCAATGGCACCTATTGTTCTTTGAAGGTCAATATTTTCTGTAAACAGTGGAAGTGGGATGGAAAATGATCATTATAACCTTGGTTATGTCTAAAGGATTCCTTGTTTTTGTTCATCATTTGCCATTTTCCAGCCACCCACATCACACTCTACAGGATGCAGAGCACCTAAGAATATGCAGCCCCAATTTCTCTGCACTAGCAATAGGTATTGTTATAGCTGCCACAAACGAGATTGTCAATTTAGTCTATGTAGCGAAGGTAGTAATTGCTTGCTACCTATGCATTTAATTATTTGCACACTTAGTTTCACAAAAAAAATCTTTAATCGGACATAAATATATGTTTATTCTGGAAGTATATCTACAAGGCTCTATCCGAGCTCTTCTCTGAGCTCTGATTGACAGCACTGTGCTCTGGTCACTCATTCATAAACAGTTTCTCTGGTACCTTTTCCTCTTTAGCTCTCCAATTTTGCTAAGTCTGAAGATTCGGGAGTCTGCTGTGATTATCCATGAGATGCAAAATCTAAGCTACTTTCTTTTCCTTCCTGCACGTATGTAATTCTCTACCTGTTCATCTGCCTTCAGAATCACAATGTTGCAGACCTGGCCTTGATTATGCTAAAAATTGTTTAATCGCTAGACTTTACAGAAGCTGGATCTCAGTAATTAAATTTTAAATTATAAAAACACACAATATAAAATAGTCATGACTAAATGGTGATGAATGTGTTATTATATAATTGGTGTATATTAAAATAATCCAGGTAAATAGGAATATGGATAATAAGGTGACAGGAAAATAATTCATACTAAGATGTCATATCTTTTCCATAGGTGAAACTGAGTTAAAGAAACAAATGAAGACATCTCTTACAACTTACAGTCGTACAGCTTTTGCACTAAAACCTGAGACCTATGGGCACTGCTCGTCTCTTTAAAAATATTTATTTCCAAATTACTTTTCTATTTAATTTTTATTTCACAAGTTTGTGTTAGCAATATGGAATCAATGACTATAGAAACCAGTGTATAGTAAGTTAGTCAATGCTGTGTTGAAACACATCATTGCTATAGTAACAGTAAGAGGGAAATCTGAAGGACTTCAAGGTGCCGAATATTACACTTAAGTTGGAAAAAAATTGGAACAATGTGAAACATTTTCATTTATATTGAAAACAGATGAATAGTCCTGACTGTTTAAAGACACTCATGGAATACAAATATGAGGACTTAAAATAGTGGGTGTATATTTTTTGCAGTGTACACCACTAGCAATCAGTACCTGTCTACTTATAGCCATCCATATAGTTTTCTGATTTTTCCTAAAAATACAGTTCAGTCTAAAATTGTATTGTGTAGTATATTTAGATACGTTAGCCTATACAGATTTTGTTGTTATATATAGCTGTAAATTCGTAAGCTGGGAGAGACAAAAGGAAAATTAGTATCTTATGATTCAACATGTGTATGTATACTGTAAAAATACAAAATTTCTTACAGACCAGTCTAGAAGACAGCAAGGGTGGGGTTTTTTTCCTTTCATCATGTAAAGATTAGTTTGCATTTTTTTCCTCTATTTCTACCACAGGTCTCAAAAAGTAATCATACTGGTTTTACTTCATGTGTTTTTGCTGAGATTGATTCCAAGTTCTTTTTTCATCAAGTTGTTCAAAGTAAATATGAAATTAATAAATCTGGTAATAGCCCAAAGATTGAAATGTTGGGTGATGAGAAAAATAAGACTAATTAATAGATGATCTTTTTTTTTATAGAAACAGTAACTGAATACAGTGAGGGATCTTAAATTTTTTCCTAATAGATCTGATGATGTACACTGCAGATGACATATCAATAAACACACAGACTACTGGTCTAACCAGCGCAGCAATTTTGACATTGCCAGAAAGTAATATGGTTGTCTAAATTGGAAATTGCATTGTCTCGAATGCTTATAAACTTAGTACATTTATTAAATAAGCTGAGTTGATGTCGTCTTTCATTAGGGAAAGGGAACTCAATAAGGGAACTAAAGATTGAATATGTCCTCATTCAAGATGAGTAATTAGCTAATTCCATCCATGATAGAGCAAAGAAAAATTCACATTGAATCTAACATCTAATGAGTCAAATATTACAAGAACCTGCTGAATTGATCTTGCAACTGGATTACCCATTAGTATATAGAAGAGAGTACTATCTTAAAATTGGTTAAGTCTGGTTATATTGATCAGGGAAATAAGAGCAGGTACACTAAAATTGTTTCACACTACCACCTCTAAGGTTTATATCATAGGAATGACATTGCAGTTGAAGACCACCCCAGATGTACTGAAGAATAAATTATCCTAGACAAGGCAAAACATTGCAGAATACCTACATTTAAAACCGTAAATTACACCAAACATGGAGACAGAATACAAATAATTTATGTCTGGAAACTGCTTAAATGTAACAGTGGGTATTGCAATTCTGTATAAATTTATACATAACTTTCAGACTAATTTTTGGGCACATTTAGAATGGTTGTTATACATAAGGTTTTCCAAAATAGTCTTCTGATTGCTCAAAGTAAATAATATTTGAGACATTTGACAGTATTGTGAATAAAATCTACATGAATAACAAAACCTATTGCAATTTGTAGTAAAATTTAGCTAGCTACAATGGCAATGAAAAGCTAGTGCAGTTATGAATATAAATTAGATATGTTTTGCATCTTCAATCTATTAAATTGCAATAGTTTAATTACTTGTACAATAAATTACATAATCATTTAATGAGAACTGGGAGTAATTACGTTAATTGTTGCTTGCCATTGTATATCAAAAGGAGATAGTGTTTTCTTGACAAATCCACTTTGCAGAAGTATTGTTTTACATGGAGGTGCCAGAGAAGATCCATAATTAAAGTAGTGTCAAGATTTATATTTAAAAGGTTTTATTCAGCTAGCACTGAATTCAGGAAGTCTTCCTATTGTTTTGGATGGTTGTTGGAGTGGATCCCAAATAAGATTAGAACTTATTATAACTCTTAACAAATTAATTAGACAGTTTCCTCCTGTCCTGCCCATTGTATTCTTTCTTTTTAAAAACGCAGATCCATCAAATCATCAACAACATGTTTAGTAAATGAATAACTATCTTACAGCCTGGTAGCAGAAACAAGGCCACATTAGGGAGAAATGGGAAGTTCTGCTTAAAAGTTGCTTATTGTTGTATAATACCTTAGCTTCCAAACAGAAAATGTCTTCTGTTTATTATTAAGTGTTTGTGTTTTTGTTTTTCCATATGATTCTATGTTTCAGGGGTTTAGGGCAATAGTTGCAAATTCCAAGTGCCATCTATGCAATACTGAGGCTTTTTAAAACTTGTATTTGTTTATCATTGGCTTTATTTCCAGGAAACTGCTGAGATCCTGTTTTGAAGTTTTTTCATGCAGAGTCCTTTGTGGGCCTTCTACAGCTTCTCTGCTTGGAGAGGCAATAGAAAGTAGGAAAATCTTTTTTTTTTTTTTGAGGGGAGGTTATAATTTAAACACTTCCTGGTTGTCTCAGGTGAAGAAATGCCTAAACATGGAACTGACCAGAGCCCAGATGTGGAATAGAATGAGTCTATTTTGTCTGTAGTAGTTAGATGAAGTTTATGTACCCAAACCTACCTGCCACATAAGGTGACAAGTTCAGGATGCGAGTTGTATGAAGAAATCTTGTGTCTGCTTAAAGAAGTACAATGAGAAAAATCCAGGACACAGTAAGAGAAGTCTTGACTGATTTTCTTCTGACAAAAAAAGATACACATTTTTATCACAGTGCTTGCCATTACCTAGCTACTGCAGACGTAATAATATAAGATTCATAGTTGTTGATCTAAACCATCAGTGCAAAAGATACTGCTAACTTCAGGCTTCCCTTACTCTCTAAGAGTTGTTGGTGCTTCAGTTGAAACATGTGAAAGACAAAGTTTCTCATGATTTTTGGGAGCTCTAGAAGAATAGAGTTGCAGAGCTAAGACAGTAGGAAACACCCTTCCATAAAGGAGATTGCGAGTTGATTCCCTGATGCCCATAGTAACCTTCTAAGAAGAAAGGACAGTCTAACATCCTGCAATAGATGTTTAGATCCAGCAAAACACAATATAATTGATAAAGATTGCCAGCTGTGAGCTAAAAGAGAAGATGCTGAGTCTATTGCTAATTATTATGGTAAATGAAGAGGATACTCCATTAACTACAGTCTCTCAGGACAGGAAGAACAGTCTTTTCCCTTGACACTCACCTTAAGAATTAAACCAGGATTAAGTCCTGGTTTTGGCCTATTGAGCACAATAACTTGGTACGGCTGTGTTTAGCGAGGCATGGGTTTTTGCTGACTCACAGAAATCCAGGCTTATTCTGGAATGGTCAGTAAGGAGAAGTCGGTTAGAGGATCAAAACTATGGCTTACATCTGACTTTCCTTAACTTTTAATATCTAGGGCATTAAAAATGTTTAAACATTTTCTTATATTAAGTTTAAAACCTTTTTCAAATTACTTTAAGCCTAGTCTTTTGTTTTTGTTCTAGTACGTTTTACTGCCCTATAGTGTATCATGTCTCAGAATAGCTGTACAGGGTCAGACCAAAGAACCACTAATGCCAACAGTATCTATAAACAGAGGCTGAGAGCAGGCATATATTACTTTTCTTCTGTATTTTTCCAGTGTCCAACTACTTTCACTTCAGAGCACCTCTTGAGGCAGTTGATGAATGTTTATTTAGTAACTTTCCAGGGGGTTTTCTTCCAGATACTCTTCAGTGTTTCCTGAACTTGCCCATTAGGAACCAGTACCACAGATGTCCTACAGAAGAAGCATTCTGAGGAAATACACCCGTTTCTTTGCTCTGAACCAGTTGATTCCCCTTAATTGTTGTTTAAGGAGATGGCGAACAAGTAATCTTCATGGTTATTATTTCTCTATGAATGCTGTAGGAAAACTGCAGAAAATCAGTCTTTTCCAGACTGAAGAGTTTTAGCCTATTAGTTGTTCCTTGTATATAAGCCATTCCAAGCTTCTGAACATCCTTGTTTCCTTCAAAACTTTTTACAGACATCTTTAAGTATGTGCAGATACAGTTTCTACATGGGTTGACCCCTTCACATTAACCATGTTGTTTTGGTTCTCTTCCATACTGCTGCTTCTCCTAATTTGTCCCAAACAGATGTCAGGCTTATGGACCTGATGATTAGATCTCTTTGCAAACCTTAAAAAAAAAAAAAAAAAAAAAAGAAGGAAAGAAGGCACCATATAGCTATACTATCTTCATGTTCTTAAGTACTAAGAAATAGTGAGCAGTAAAGTTTGTATTTCATTGTTGAATTCTTTCAAAACTCTTTCATAAACGCTGCCTCATCCTGGTAACTTATTACTGCCATTTTTATCTGTTTATTAGACAACAACTTCTGCACTTGCCTGACATTCAAATAGATCCCCTGAGTTCCCATGGGGGAGGTTGCCAGCATGGGAATCTTCCAAATTTCTTCTGCAATGAACACAGTATACCTTTAGTGTTTCCACAGTTTGATCAAGAGTTGGCCCTATAGACAGCTTGGTGGGCTTCATGCTCCTGAAGCATTTGGAGGAAAAGTTCTTACTAGTTTTGACTCTTTATACTAGCTACATCATAAACTTTTGCATGGGTTTTAGTTCTAGATTTGGTATGTTTACTTAAGCAGTTGCCTACTTCTAATCCACTGAAAAATGACAGTAGATGAAGTAATTCTATATACAGGTAAATGTGTGAGCTCATAGAAACTGGTTCTCCAGTTGGCTTAGTAACATAAACTCCAAAGGCTGTGTATTTGAAATCCTCATAAAGCACATATATTAAGGGAATTCAAAGATTTTAAGGACTAGAGAAAGACAGAGAAGGGAATTACTGATAATTCGTGTTCACAGGAGGCAAAAATGCTTTCTACGGAGTCTGAAAGAAGATCAGTGACTAACTTCAGCAGGCAGTTTTATTTCAGAATAATGGTGTTTCTAGGAGGACTTTTGTTTTCTTGTTTTTTAACAGCTGTTTGCAGAAACAAATCTTAAGTATCCTTGGGTAATACGTATTCCTGATATACATGCACACTAGATCAAAACACATTCAATGAACCTGAGCCTGGTTGGTCTTCCTTAATAAGAATACATTATAACAGCAGCCAGAATGAAATGTAGTCCTTAATGAAACCTAGCTAGTTTAAGCAGGATGCTTTGGTGTTGGGTTTTTTTAAAGGATTGATATAAAATACTAGTCTAATTTTAATTGGGAAGGAGAATGCTAGACCTGACAAGATGGGAACCCTCTAAGACTATTAAAAGCTGTATAAGTACAAATTATTTTAACAATCATTGCAAAACCCACTGCAACAGGAAAACTAGCATATTTTTGAGCTGTTTCTGTTAAGAGATACAGTCAATGAGAATTTTAGGTTTGAGTCTGTATAGGTATTATAAAATTCATAGAAAATATTCAGAATATAAAAAGGAGAAAACCAAAGTGAGATAATGTTTTTCTGATAAGCTGTTCTTTGTTAAATATATGTGGTTAACAGTACTTTTACCTTGAACAGATCCCCTAGAGTGCCCAGTAAGATTTAAGGAACTTCTGTTAGGGAGAGAGATCAAATGGGACAATTCCTTAAAATAAAATCAAAACCAAGTATGAGAACTATGCAATTTGTAATAATTTTCTCTTAACTAAGTTGTGTAATACAGCTTTCTAGCACTTTAATGTACAATCCATCTGAATCTTTTAGCCCTATTATTTATTTTGATGTATATGTTTGTGAAATTTTGTTAATTTCTGCAGGAATATTCTAGAAGATATTTAGTATAGTATTCAAGCTTATGTTATTGTTATCTGCTTTCTGACTATATCAGTTAGAAAATAAGGAGATATGTGGACTCCAGGGCTGTCATAAAATACCTTATGCATGTAATCTGAAATTAAACAGATTTGTGCTGTTCTAAAATATTTTTCGATGCTGCAGAACAGGATAGTATCAGGCATAGCTGTGTTATGGTCTGCTCCAATCCTTCTTTAGGCTGTGTTACTGTAAAGGTCCAGGATGGATCAGATGGTTAAGGTGCACCTTACATCTCTGAGCATCTAGCTGGGGTGGTATTCTTCAAACAGAATACAAAAAGGTGTGGGACTGCATTCAGTTAGTAGCGTATCTATTGGTTGGCTCCTGATGGAGTAAAGTTTGCTTCAGGGGATATCATCTGCAGGCCAGATTACTGGCAGCATGGGTGGTCTAATACTGCTGTGATACAAAGGGATTTTGCTTTTGGCTTTGCTTGGGGAAAGGAATGAAAAAAGGAATAAGTAATAAGTATGGTAGGAAGAACCTGCTGAGGAAAAGCAATCTAATAAGAATAAGTGAAATCCTGACACTATTGAGGTTAGTAGCAAAAATACCATGCTCTGAAATATGACTGATGTTCATTCAATGGTAAGAACAGTGTTGTTAATCATACTTAATATCAATGACTGTGTCTCTCATAGGACAGATCTTTGGCTCTTTGAACTTAGTTAAGGAGAAAGTAAGTCACATACATAGCCATTGTGCAGTTCAGGGACCTCAGTTCACCTGTTAAAAAAAAAAAGGTGACTTTATGATACAAACTACAGACAATAATACCTGTAAGTGTGTTTAGTTAAATTCAACAAACCGTAAGACACCTAATCCCCAGACTGTTTAACTTAAAGGTGTCTTGAACATTGTCTTAAAACCAGAACACTTTGATTTGAATTGAGTAAACAAAGGTTAGCAGCAAATATCGATACTTTGCTCTAGGGAATCAAAACTTTGTTAGGAACTTATGAAATGTAGAAACTGTGTGTCGTGCTTCAGCCTCAGCTGGCAACTGAGCCACGCGGCTGCTCGCTCAGCGCTCCCCCACCCCCCCCACCCCCAGCTGTAGAACTGGGGGGAGAATTGGAGGATATCGGCAAAACTTGTGGGTTGAGATAAAGGCAGTTTAACAGAATGGCGAAGGAAGGAGGAAAACAACAACAGTGAGAGAGGAATTTACAAACAAGATTACGGTACCACCACACCCCCACCGGACCCAGACAGCCCCAACCCACTCCGAGAGGCGACTTCCTGCCCCCCTCTGTAGCCTGGGTATGGCATCACATGGTATGGAATACCTGTGTCCCCTTAGGATCCTTGGGAAAAGTAACCCTATTCTGGCTGGAACTGTGTAAATCTATTACTTTAATATTAGAAAAAATACTAAAATCTGAGTAAATGTATATGGTGTGAATATAGTGAAACTTGTGAGTTTCTGCGCTACACAAGTAAATGCTTGATGACAAAAGAAAATTTAGGTGACTGATATACATCAGCACTGATTTATAAGCTTCGATGTCCGTGAGAGCAGCTATAGTTGCTATAGTTGAGTTAAATGATTTTGTTTGTTGGTTGTGGGCCTAACATTCATCCAGTGATGGGACTGGTTAAACATGGTGGATAAGAACATGTACTTGAATTTATTTCAATTTAAATTTAGTCTTACAAGTGAGGTAATGTGCTACTAATTAAACAATGGTGTAATTGCCAGTTTTCTTGGTTTGTTGAGTTATTCTTGCAGTTTTATTAATGTGATCTTTCTTAGGGATCTGCATCTGAAATATGGAATATGTAAAGTAGCAGGAAAATTACTAAAATGTTTCTGTCAGAATAGCGAATTATGTAAATTGTAACATAGTTTACTCTTGATGATGGCAGATAGTCTTCCAGTTTGCAACATGCAGGTTTCTTCTCTTCTTTTGGTGAAGTGAAAAAGTCAGGTATATTTGAGTACTGTGTATAGTTCTGTGGAAATATTGTCCTGCATTTTCTTATAAGATTAGATTTTATGTGCCACAAGATACCACACAAATGACAAATTGTGCTGATCACTGCTTGTTTGTTTATTTAGTTATTGTTAGGGATTGTTAGTACCAATTTACAAACAAATCTATATTGCATAGTTTGCATTTTGTCTGGTGGCAGCGTCCAGCTGGGCGAACCATTGCACACCCTAGTTACTCAGTATGAAAAAATGTTTTTTGGGGAAAACTGTTTTTGGTTGTTTCTAAGTCAGGTTTGAATGATCGTCTAAGTTTTAAAAAATAAAACTTGACAACCACCTCCGTCACATAACATAACTATATCATGATAGGTAAATTCGGGGAATTATAATATTCATATTATTGATTTATCAGTAGAGACTAGATGATGAATTGTTTGAGAGCAGCCCACCAGAGAAAGACTTGGGGATACTGGTTGATGACCAGTTGGGCATGAGCTGACAATCAGAGATTTATAGAATGGTTTGGGTTGGAAAAGACCTTAAAGATCATCTAGCTCCAGCCCTGCTGCCATGGGCAGGGACACCTTCCAATACACCAGGTTGCTCAAAGCTCCATCCAATCTGGCTTTGAACACATCCAGGGATGGGGCATCCACGACTACCCTGGGCAACCTGTCCCAGTGCCTCACCACCCCCAGCGTGAAAAATTTCTTTCTAATACCTATTCTAAATCTACTCTCTTCCAGTTTGAAGCCAGTCCCCCTCATCCTGTCACTACATGCCCATGTAAAAAGTCCCTCTCCACCTTTTTTGTAGGAACCTTTCAGACACTGGAAAGCTGCTATAATGTGCACTTGAAGCCCAGAAAGCCAACCGTATCCTGGGCTGCATCAAAAGAAGTGTGGCCAGCAGGTCCAGGGAGGTGATTCTCCCCCTCTACTCTGTTCTCATGAGATCTCACCTGGAATTAAGATCTGGGTTCTCCACTACAAGAAAGACATGGCACTGTTGGAGTTGGTCCAGAGGAGTGCCACAAAAATAATCAGAGGGTTGGAACACCTCTCCTTTGAGGACAGGCTGAGAGAGTTGGGGTTATTCAGCCTGGAGAACAGTAGGCTCTGAGGAGACTTTATTGCAACCTTTCAATGTATAAAGGAGTTTATAAGAAAGATGGAGAAAGATTTTTATCAGGGCTTGTAGTGACAGGATAAGGGATTTAGAATTAGATTGTGCATAAGGAAGATGTTTTTATGATGAGGGTGGTGAGACACTGGAACAGGCTGCCTAGAGAAATTGTGGATGCCCCACCATTGGAAGTGTTCAAGGTCAGGTCAGATGGAGTTTTGAGCAACATAATCTAGTGGAAGATGTCCCTGCCCATGGCAGGGCAACTGGACTAGATGCTCTTTGATGGTCCCGTCCAACCTGAACTGTTCTATGATTCTATGTCTTGAATATATTTTTTTTTTTAAATACGGATATACTACTAAACAGGAATTAAATAGCTTTTGAAGTTCAGTGTCACCCAAAAAAAAACCCATACTCTCATTGTACATTTCAGTTCATTTTTTTTTAATCAATTTAGCAAAACATCACAGAAGGAACCATAGTATTAGGTCTGTAGCAAAGCAATACGATGCTTTATCCTGACTTGCTCATTTCAAAAAGTGTCAGAAAATCAATTATTTTAAATCAAATATCTCACATCAAATATATTACAGGAAATGACTACCTTTACAATAAAATAACACCAAGGCAAACATAATCTATTTCTAATACCATTTTGGAATAACTGATGGCTTCATCTAATACTTGAAAGCTACTAATGAGGCAATTTTTGAAACCATTTCCTCAGCTGCTACGTGTTTTGAAGAGCTGCAGTTGTGAAGAATCTTTGTTATTGAACATGCTGAATACCACTGTTACACCATTTTTCTCACAGATACTTCTATAGCGGCAAAACAGTGAAAACTTTTGAGGAAAGGAGAGAAGGAAATAAAAGAAATAATCGTACTTGATGAAAATATGAAGTCACAAAATAATCGACATATAAAATTTTATCTGCAGAGCTCTCTGTAGCATAGAGCTTTTGCAAGAATCTTTTCATTTGTGCAGCACAGCAGGAACAGAACAGTGTATAAAACAATGCCAGACTTTTCTACAAAAGATTTACAATCTAATTTAGGACATCTGAGAAATGTATGTATAAACACTACAAAAAATTAATGTCTCCATACTGACTTGACAAAGTTTTGGAATTATGCCTTTCTAGGTATGAAGCAGCCATCTATAATTTTGTCCCCCTCTAGGGGAACAGAGGTCAATGTGAAAGAGAAAAAACAGGAGAAACTGATAAGGATTAGTGAGGCAGGGGAAGGTATTTGTACTGCTATGGATGAAGTGTGGTTGGAAACTGGGATGGGGAAAAGGAGGCAATTAGATAAATCTTAAGTGGAAAATAAGAAGAAAATCTTGCTTGGTGCAGAACAACCTTGGGAGCAAGGGAATGGATAACACACTGAATATAGAGAATAGGTTTTCATAAGGTATTTTTTGCATTGTAAATAAAGCCTGGAGGCTGCTGAATGTAAAACTCAAGGTCTCTTCAAAGTGCTGCTTGTGCATTATTTCCCCCTTACATAATGTTATGTGCATCAGATTCCTGGTCCTTCTGTGCATCCCATTTGTTGGAAGGTGAACACTGAAGAATGCACTGCAAGCAGGGTATTACACAAGCATTGGTGCATATTTTTTCTTTCATCTTGCAAGAAATGCTAGTGACGTAAGTTTGGCCAAAGAGCAACAACCAGATTCACTCTTGAGTTCTTAGGTAAATTGGAAATAAAAAGCTTATTTGCAAACTGTACAAATCTGTAAGAAGCAGGATGCAGTATGTCTTCTAAACCACTTCCAAGTAATCCTGTAAACTGCAAGTGTAGAGGGAGGGAAAGAAGGCCTGGCAGTCTGCACATGTGGCCTTTTCTTTCTGATCAAGTGTGTTTGACAGTTGCTTTTTTCAGCTGTAATATCCTCTCCTTTGCTAATTTATAGTTCATGGATCTTAAGTCTTTGCTATTACTCTTCTGGGAGTGTGTTTCTCAGTTGTCCTGCAGAGATTTAACATGTTTTATTATTTCTCAAAATAATTTTCTATTTTATAACGTATGGATCTACACAGGACATTGGTTTATTAACATTTAGACATAAAGTCCTATTTTCATTGAAATTTGCTGTATTCGTGATATATATTAAATGCATGCTTTTAACACTTACTGATTTAGTGCAGTACCATAGCAATTTTTTATAACTTTATTATATTTTATCACTTTATTAGTACCCCATCATACTGTGCTGAATTACACTTTGCTTTGATGAAGATGACTTAAACAAGTCTAGAATTTTAGAGTTAGAGGGAGGTTTCTTTTAGTGTTTTGATCAATACTAGTTCTGCAGTAGTATTAAATTAAGTCTTCCAGACCACCATTCCAGTGTCACATTCTGTGATGACATTACCATCAAAATTCCATCTCATGAAGACTGTCCTACAGATTCCTCTACCAAAGATAACATAAATCCAAAATACTCTGCACCTGAGGTGACAAGAAACCACGTATGTTTTGAGTTTTGGCCCTTTAGAGGATTTTCAGTGAAATTAGAATAATTCTCAATATCAGGTTTATTTCAAGGGAAATGATGTAACTTTTACACAAGATGTATCCTAAATGCCTCTCAATAATTTTGTGCCTAAGTTGCGTAATATTTCTTGTTATTTATCTCAATCATTTCTCTGTCATTCTGAGCAGTGTTAGAAACCAGACTTTTCACAAAATACTGTTCTTTGCCACGGTGAGAACATTAAAATACGGAGATAGTTGACACATTCCAGAAATCATCTTTTTTTTTTTTCCAGAAATTACGTGTCCACACCGATTAAGCAGGAGAGAATGATACTGTGTCCTTGCAATGTTTTTCCACCTTTCATCTTTTACATTTATGGGCAGTTGTAAAATTATCTGTATACAAAAAATTTACATCAGTATAACAATTTTGGTTTTAGAAGTATGGTTACTTTAAAATAGTTGCGTATGTGCTGTATTTTATCCTGAGTAACACAAGGCTCAGCGCAAAGTCCTTATATTTGTTCTTCTGCTGTACTGTGGAGCTGTTTGCTGTGTGAATAGACCATTTGGGCCTTCTTTACACAATTTCAATCTAGGTCTTGTCTGTCAGAGATACTATAATAATAGATTTTACTATCTTTCCAAAATACATCAACAGTACTGATGAGTTGATCTCTTCTGCAAATTCATCCTGTGCACATTGACTCATCTTTCAAGACTGTTTTTATGGTCTGAGCAGAGAATGTAGAAGTGATTGGGGTCTTTCACAAGAAGAAAAGGCCTCGTAAATATGAGCGGTTGTTACAGACTCACACTCTTGAGCTTATTAACAGTGTCTGTTCTGCATTTTGCCGGTGTAATAGTAGTAAACATAAATGTGTCAGATTACTGTGTTGTCACTTATCTGAGAATTAATTGAACTTTCAGGGAGGAATATAAGCACTGGACAGGTTTCAAATTACATAACTAGTTATTAAAAACAAATAATGCAATGTTTGATCATTTTTGGTCAAGATTTTCTTGACAATTTCTGCCTTTATAGATGCATCTTGGAGCTAATAATTAGATTCTACTTTGTAAAAAGTTTCTGGAGAGGATTCTCTGTGAGATGTTAATGAAGATAAAGATTTGTTCTCTAAATTATATTCATATTAATTATTTTAAATACATAAATTATTCATTAGTGCTTAAAGTTTCAAATATCAGTTGAGTTAGCTTATAACTAATTGGAAAAAATAGATTAGTGAAATGTAGCAATTAAAAAAGAAAAACTTCTTATGAAAATTACTATAAAATAGTTATTTGATACTGAATAATACTGTCGATAAACATTTGACTTTGAAAGAGGATTTAGAAGAAACATATTTTACACTGAGAACACAAAAGCATTGAAAGCCATGGCAAAATGTTTCACCTCCTTTTTGAAACTACCATATAACTAATAAATTTAAAAAGTAGGTGAAGCATCTTGCCATGGCTTTCAATGGCTTATATACATGGCATATATAAGAAAAAAGCGGCTGGGATGTGTGAGTGTTTGTTTTAATAGGATAACTGGGCAAAATTCTGCATGATTTTGAAAGGAGAATGTCCATGATTATCTGTGACACATTTATAGACAGTGATAAATATTGTATTTTAAGGTGGGTGTTTTAATTTGGCAACTACAGCAGCTTTCTAGGTCTGACAGGAAACTGCGGGCACTTAGCTATCATTCTTCGAGGTCTGGACACTTTGCTAGACAAAAAAAGTGCTGTACATCTTGACACATCCTATGAACCCCATTTATTTTTCCTTTGTTTTATTAAAGTAACATAGAGGTGCAAGAAACTAAGAAAACAGACAGATCTCTGCTTGTTTTTCCACTGTAATTCCTGAAGACCTAATATAAAATACTGTTAAACTAACCAAGTTGTCTTCTTCTCATACTGATTTGTTTCCACATTAAAACTTCTTCAGCTTCTCTGTAATGATGAAACCACTTTGAGAGCAACCTACCCCGATTCATTCAAACTCAAGTGAATATTCACATGCTGGTTTTGCCAGCTACCATTTAGCTTTAATTTTAGCCCTCCTGAGAAGCATTGTCTTCATTCTTGCCTGTTCTGAGACTCACTGACTCAGAAGGAGGTCATGGACTCTATACCCTTTTTTCTGTATATTAAACTATATTTATCAGCTATAGTATAGCTCCATTTTTCCTTTACCGCCTCCCTTTCAGTTGCTTTTTGTACAACAACATGCAACATGTGAATATAGTAGGGAAAGACTGAAATAAATTTTTTTTGTGTTCCAGTCATAAAGAATTTTAAAAAAAAGGTTATTTTCAATTGTTTAGGTCAATTTTATATAAAGGCTTTGTATCTTAATTTTATAGGTGATACAAGTTATGTTTAGTCTTTAATTAGTGATTATGTACTCTTCTTTCTTGCAGCAGTAGGCAAACAGTTGTACACGCTAGGATACCTACAAATCCATGACTGACCCATAGAATTGTATTCACTTGTACTGCCTATTCATGACTGGGTTGGTTACGTGCATTACTCCTTGAATTTCCAGATAGTAAAAATAAAACAGATAAAAATTATGTTTTAGAACATTTCTAATCTTTAACTGAAAATGCTAGATCCAAAGATTGTATAGCCGTTTGAGTGAATGTAGTTTCTTGTAACACCAAATACAGAAGTAATATTTTACAAATCAACTACTTTACAGTTAAGAAAACTACGGCTTTCTGTTGTGGTTAGTTAATCCAGAAACCTTCCTTTTTTACTGTTAAATCATATAAGATTCTTTTTTTTTGACAAAGATGTTTATGCAACAGCACAAGGTGATTACTAACTTCAATCTATTAAACTCATATCTCACTGTATTATAAGATGAAATCATTAGCCTCTTGAAATACCTGCAAGTCATCTGATAAAGTAGTTTATGAGTACCAACACAAATGCAAATTAAGAAATCAATTAGTTAATTGATTTTTAAATTACTTTGAAAATTTATGAAAAAAATTCCTTCCGTTTTTGGCTACTTTGTCTGTGCTGGAAGAAAAAGCGGTCATTAGTGTATATTTCAACTGTTCCTCAAAACCAGTGGTAAAAACATCAGTTTTTTTCTTTTCCTGGTAGAATGAGTAACAACTACTCGTGGGTGAGTTCTTGTTTATTTCTTACATTAGGAATTTTATTTTTGACATTTATTCCTTCCATTTAAAAAAAAAAAAAAAACGAACCCCCCAAAATAACAAAAATCCCCAACCCAAACCTGTGAAGAAAGAGCAGCTTTTGCACAGTCTTAAAAGTTTGTTTTACTGAGCTGTTTGAGGAATTTATGGAAAATTGGGCCAACCTCTACTTTGAAACACTCTAGGTCACAGCGGCCAGTTCAATGAGAAGTAGCGTGCAACATAATTCTGGTTTAAAACAAAACCAAGATAGGCTAGGGAAGAAAATAAAGTTGCTATTATTTATATCTTCATTATACAAAGGCTTGCATGTACTGCTGACACATACTTCAGATGCACAGAAAGATTATAGAGCCCTGGGATTAGTGGTCAGGTACTCTGGGGTGCAGGTAGTTTTGTCATCAATCATCCCAGTCAAAGGGAAGGGGGTTGATAGGCCCAGTCGAATCTGGCAAATCAACAAATGGCTACAGGACTGGTGCCAGAGGCAGGGGTTTGGATTCTTAGACCATGGGACATGCTTTGAGAAACCTGGTCTACTGGGGCCTGATGGGGTCCGCTTCTTAGAGAAGGGGAAGAGCATCTTTTTTTAGAGGCTTATCAAGCTCATGAAGATGGCTTTAAACTAAAATTGCTGGGGGAGGGGAACCTCAATCCATCCCACTCCTATGATGTGAATGCCAGTAATAGTTGCTCAGAGCCTGGAGAAGGGTTGTAGGTCAACATGAGAGCACCTGGAGTGCAACACAGAGGAATTCCAGCCACTCCAGCCAGTAAGTTAGCTTCATTGGGGGCCCAACTTAAATGTCTCTATGCAAACACACATAGCATGGGGAATAAACGTCCAGGGCTATGGTCTTATTGGCATCATGGAGACGTGGTGGGATGGCTCCTATGGCGAGTGTTGGAATGAAAGGATACAGGCTTTTCAGGGAGGACAGGCGGGGAGATAAGTAGTGGGTGTTGCCCTCTGTGTCAATGACTAGCTGGAGTGCATGGAGCTACACCTGCAGATGGATGAGGAGCTGACTGAGAGTTTATGGATCAAGTTTAAAGGCAGGGCAGGGACAGATAATGCTACAGTGGGGGTCTGCTACAGGCCACCTGACCAGGAAGACTGAGGGAATGAGGCCATCTATAGACAGATAGGAGCATGTTTGCAAGCCCTGGTCAGATTAGAATCAGCAATATAATACTAAAGCTGTGTGTATTTGTTTATTTTAGTATTGGAATTTGCTTCAGTAATGGGTCACTTAGCTAAATATTGTGTATCACTCATTATGGAAACAATTTGAATTATATTCTTAAGTAAAGATTTTAAAGGACTACTGTGATTATTTGCATTATATTCAACATTGGAAAATTGCAGTATTTTTGACCTCAACAGGAAGATAATTTCTCTGTCTCTTTTTCACTTCCCCCCACGCCCTTTTCTGATCTGAAAACTTAGGCCTTCTAGGATTAGATAAGGCTTGGCTCAAAGGAATTGGTAGATTTCTACCTTTTCTCTGCAACATCAAAGTAGCTGTCATTGGCAGAAGTGTAAAAGTAGACATTCTTCCTTGGATGTGAATGCAGCTGAGTAATAGGTTTGTTCTGTGTTTGTGGCTCAGACTACCACTGCAGCAGCATCAGGCCCCAGAGTTTTATGTGTGTATATATACACATAGTATATATACACATATTATGTTTGTGTGTATGTGTGTATGTATATATGCATATATTTAGTCCTTTAGTTTTTTATTTCTGTAGTACTTCTTATGTCTTTCTCTCTCTCACCTCCTTCAGTGAAAAGGATCATTCTATATCCATGACATTTTTTCCAACAGACAACATTGTTTTCTCAGAATCTCAGTGTTCGAAGGAGCAATATCCATATATTTCAAGAGCAACTAACAGCCCATGTTAAGACCCAGTTACAGTATTTGGATACAATAGATAAAAATCTGCAAAGGTGGCAACACTTAGTAAACACCTACCACATACCAAAGAGTTTGGCATTAGTCTTCAGTCATCTATTAGCATCTTTAGCATTTTTGTATGAACATTGGTGCTAGTGCACTATTTCAATTCATATTATCACATAGTTATTCTTGTTTTCTTAATATTTTCTCTTCTTAGACTATGAAAGAAAAATTAAAAATCATGTTGTGTCTGGTATCATTCATGGATTTTACATTAGTATTTTTATAGTCTCTAAACGGATATTTTAGATAATCAAATTGTGTAATACAGCATTTTGCATTTTTGTACTGTAGATGAGAGGTTTTTTTCAAAGATTCTAAAACAATTTCCCATATAATTAGGCACTACCACCAGATGTTTAGCAAATGCATTTTTAGATTTGGGAGTTCACGGCATCAGTAATATGTTGTACTCGTGCTGTTTTTTCTATTCCTTCAAATTTCTAGTATAGCAAAAATAAGTAATTAATTCATTCTGGTTTAGTATCTGAGAATTTTCCATTTAAAAATCAAAGCCTGTTTATGATAAACAGTAATATTATTATACAAAAGAGTCCATATTTTCCTCTTACCATCTCTCGATTGCTGCTATTTTGAAACCCATTATTTTGCATTTCACTGATAAAAGTTTCATGTTTGCCAAAATCATTGCCTTAAAGTGGGGGTGGCAAGAGATGAAGAATGTATTGTAAAACTCATTTTTTTCTTTAGAATTTTGTCCTTGTGCCTCACCAGTTACGGAAAAAAAAAAAATAAAATTCTGCATGTATAGCTTCCACCCATGGATTCTTCTGTCAATTCCCCAAAGTCTTTAGTATTTAGTAGTGCTTCCCAGTAAGTTTGTCTTCCCACCTTGTTCTCTTTTTGTCTTTTATAAGATGTGCTCACAAGCAGTGGACCTTCTCAATTTTTTTAATCTTAAATGCAGGAACTAAAACTAGCTATTCTGGTTTTGGTCTCATTGAAGCAGAATATTGTTCTAAAATTAAACCTTTAACTTCACTTCTTATCCATACAGCTCTGGATCACCTTAATGCTTATTGCTACAGTGTGTGATCAGGAAGTCATGATGCAATTTACCCCTTCAATGGAAAAATGGACCTTCCTTTACTCTGCTTTCTAATTTTTTATTTTTTTTTTAATGTTATTTGTAGGCCTATCTCCTGAGTTTCAACTTTGTATTTGATAGTCTTAATAGCCATTTTGTTTCAGTGCAGTGAGTTTACTCAAGGCACTGGATTGCTTTCTGACTGTCCAGTCGATTCCTACAGTATCTTCTAAAAATACTAAAAATACTAATGCTGTCAATAATGATTTCCTAATGTCTGCCTTAGAGCATTACAGATTAGTTTGAAGTTCTCAGGCTTGCTTTGCGTGACTGTCCTTACTAATGATGAAGCAACTGTTTGGACAACAGTTCTCAGCTGTGTGCCCAGTGGTCACTTCCCACAGTATGTTCTTATAGCTCTTAAGACCCACATGTGAGACTCCAGCCCCATGCTATTTATTTCCCTAGAATTTCTTCTGAACTCTTGACTTTTAAGCATTATGTTTTTATCTCCATATTCTGGCATTAATTCTACATTCAGCCTTTTAAGATGACGTCTTCATAAATCCACAGTCCTCACAATTCTGCAACTGCACAGGGTCCTTCTATTTTGTTATTTCTTGTCCCCCTCCGTAGGCCCAGACTAGTTTTTGGTTTAGCCAAGAATTACTTGGCTGGGGTTTATTCTCGTCCTCTTTTGTTTTTTTTTTTTTAATTATGGTTTGGATTAATCAGGGGCAGTGATCAGGCCCTGATTCTTCTGGTGTCTCAGAGGTGCTATAAGGAGCTGCACAGAGGTAAGGTCCAATTTCCCTAGTCCAAAAGAGTGACATGCTTTTGTGTTGTGAGGTAATGTTTCTTATTTTATGAAATCTTGTATTGTTGAGTATGAAAATATGGGTAAGTGTTCCAGGATCCCTAATTTAAACTTGTTATTCAAATCAATAAATGTATTATTTCTTATTTTCCCTATTAAGTGTCTGTTCAGTTAGAATGTTTACTGTGTTAAACATTGGAAAATAGTTTTCATTTATAAGTAGTTCTAAAATACCTATTTTTTTCCTGTGGTGGAGATTCACTCATGTTGTTATACAAATCCCTGAAAGAATGCTGGCTACCTTTCTGATATAAATCAATGAACTGAAAGAAACTGTAATTATGGATGTCAGGAGATCCTACCAAGACCAAATAATTTTCATACTACGTATACCTGATTTGAGTAACTCTGATTCTTTAAGGTGGATGACCGTGTGAGCAATTCTGTTGCTGCCAATAATGAATCCAGAAGCCCAGGACCGAAGAGATAAGCCAGTGCATCTGCATGTTTGCATTTCTTTTTCTTGTCTTAAAGTGACAGCACCTGGTATTCGTGATGCAAGAGATTCAAAAAGATTATCCTTCCTTTAGAGTACGAGAGTCTCTGTGGTAGCTGAACACTTCCAAACTGCAACAGATTGCCTCACAGCATGGCATTCTCATGGATAAAGTGACAGGAAAGCCCAAACATTCTCTGTTCGGGTAATCTTATGCCTATTTAAGCCTGTGAATCGACCTTTGAATCTTCTGCCCCACACTGAGACACACTGCCTACAAAGCCACAGAGATTTGGCAAAGAGGCATACAAAAGACACAGAAATCCTTTTCCATATTTCTTTTGGTACAGTTTCTTTATAGTATGCCACTGTGAAAGTCAGGTAACAACTGGTATTCAAATGTGAAAATGTAGGACTAGAAATATCAGAGTACGGTTATTATGAAATTTAATTTACAAAGTCTTGAAAGAATCTCTACGTACAGTGAAGTAAATGTGGAAACTGTTAAATGCGGAGTTAATCACACCTGATTTTGAAACCCCAAGGGAAGTGCAGATATTGCTTTAAGTATAGTTAATTCTACTGAATAAGCAATTCTTGTAGTTTGCATTTTATTTAGCTTTTGAGGGCTACCATTACCCAGTATTTTTGCATAATACTACAGTAATTTCTGTGACCAGATGTGGACTTAAGTTTAGTGTGAGAAAAAGAAGATGCAAAAAAGAATAGATTGAAAAACAAAAAGCAAACCCCCAAACCAATCAGAACAGAGTGTCTACATTGCATTGTCATGAAATGTCTTTCAAATACTGAACAAAAATCTGTTCAGGAATTTTAAAAATACAGTAAAGCAAAGTCAAAACATTCATTACAAATCCATTGCAAAGTTTATAATTACAATAAATTTAAAATAAAAAGAACCAGGAAATTAAATACAAAAAAGAGTTCACACAAATACATAAATTTCCCCATTGTTTTTTACCCAGTCAAATAACATTTGGCAGATAGTTATTAGTTCTTCCATAAATAATTTATGATCATGCCAGTGTTTTCACCATAAAAATAGAAAAGGGAGTTACCTGATTGCAATTTTGTATTAAATTAATTGACATAACTCATATAAACCCCAAAATTTCTAACATAGCTCTAATGTATCTCAATTGATAATAACAGGATATATTCCTTCTTTTGTTCCTTTTTCAGTCTTAAAAATCACATATTCATTAACATGAATAGCAACACAAGAGGCCTTCAATTTTTTATGTGTATGTTTTTTCTCCAGTAACCTCCACAGAGGCCACATTTTGGACTTAAAATCTGAGCAAAGCAATTTGAAAAGAAAGAGGTCTTGAATTAAACAATTGTGTTAATTTATCACCCTGAAATGTATAGAATTAAAATGTGTTTAATTTAATTTAATTAATTTAATTAATTAATTAATTACATATATATTGTTATTTATATTGTATTTCTAGAATANATGGGCTTGGGGCATCAACCACCTCTCTAGGAAGCCTGTTCCAGTGTTTGACCACCCTTTTGGTAAAGAAATGTTTCCTAATGTCAAGTCTGAACCTCTCCTGATGCATCTTTGAACAATTCCTAACCTCCCTATCACTGGATCCACCCGCTTTGTTGCCCTCCTCTGGATGCACTCAAGGACCTTTGCATCCTTCTTAAACTGTGGGGCCCAGAACTGCTCACAGTACTCAAGGTGAATCTGCACCAATCCTAAATACAGCGGGATAATCACCTCTTTTGACCTGTTGGTTATGCTGTGTCTGATACACCCCAGGATGGTGTTTGCCCACTTGGCTGCCAGGGCACATTGCTGAATCATATTGAGCCTCCTGTCAACCAGCACCCCCAGATCCCTTTCTGTGGGACTGCTCTTTAACCACTCCACTCCCAATTTATACTCATGTCCATCATTCCTTTTTCCCATGAGCTGAACTTGGTGTTTGTTCTTGTTAAATTTCATGCATATTGTTAATATGTTTACAATTTATTTTTTATTTGAGTGTTTAATAGAGTTTTTTTCAAGGGAAGGCTGTACTTGAAACAGTTGCTTTTGATTCAGAAAATACTATTTTATTTGTGGTCCTTCCTGTTTCTTACAGAAAAAAAGATCTTGTAGTGTGTCCTGTGTCTCTTGTGCTTTTAGGGCTTCATCTGTTACAGTACAGTTTCTTGTTTCTGTCAAGGCGATTGTTTTGGGAAGTCTTTGTGTGACAAAAAGAACCTGTCTTACTCAGCAGAAGATAGCCACAGGATTTTCAAAATGAAGACAGTGGTTTTAAGACAGGTAGTGGAGAGAATTGTTGTCATTGATAACTGTTCACATACACATGTTTGGTGGGTGTTTTTGAGAATTATATGATTTTTATTCTAACTTTCTATTTCATTCTGTAATGATTTACGTTAAGGATGTCTCAGCCTGTTGAGTAGCCTTCTTTGCATTGGTGTTGAGCCAGTGAGTAGCCTATTATTTGGAGAGGTGGAAGATTTCTGAGGTCTGAGAGAAGCCCAAGATCATGGCTTAAGTACAAGCTGGCGAAATTTCATCACTGATCAGAATCATGGTATTGTGGGTAGAGATCTTTAATTCTGTCACTAACTATTATAGGATTTTGCCTGATTTGCTTTAAAAAAAAAAAAAAAAAAAAANNNNAAAAAAAATGTATCTGTAGGGACAGTCCTTTCAGTACTGTTATCCAGGAAAAATAGTAATGGGTACCTGGTGACCCACAAAAGCAGGACTACGTTTCAGCCCCCACCCTCTGGCATCAATAAAAAAAAAAATAAATATGAAGCTTTAACAGCTATAGACATCCAGGAGCAAGGTCTGCCA
>VZSZ01011094.1:0-10871 GCA_013398815.1 Ibidorhyncha struthersii
GCAGCACTCAGTGGTGGTGTGACTTCATTCAGGCCATGATAATCTACTGTTAGTCTCCAATCCCCGTCACACTTTCGCACTGTCCAGATAGGGCTGTTAAAGGGTGAGCGAGTCTTGCTGATCACTCCTTGGCTCTCTAGCCGTCAAATCAGGTTATTCTTGAGTCTCTAGTTGACAAATCAGGTTATGGATGGGAATCAGGGAGTCTCGGTTGGTGCGATACTGTCCTCGATGCACCGTGGCAGTAACAATTGGCACCTGCTGATCTTTAACCCTCAGCAGTCCCACAACAGAAGGGTCATCTGAAAGACTGGGCAAGGTAGACAGCTGTGTAATATTCTCAGTCTCTACAGCTGCTATATTAAAAGCCCACCAATACCCTTTTGGGTCTTTAAAATACCCTCTCTTGAGGTAGTCTATGCCAAGGATGCACGGAGCATCTGGACCAGTCACAATGGGGTGTTTCTCCCATTTATTCCCAGTTACGTTCACTTTGGCCTCTAATACAGTCAGTTCTTGAGATCCCCCAACATCACTCCAGAAATAGTGATGCATCCTGCCCCTTTATGATTTGATGGAATTACTTTTCTGGTTCTAACGTGCCAGGCAATTGAATACATGCAGTCCAATGGACTCGGTTGTCCCTCTTCTCCAGGTTGCTGGAGGCAGGGTCCTCAAATATTGAGCATTTAACCTATGATTAACAGATGAGTTCCTATCTGGACCAGAGCATCGCTTATCCTAGACCGGAGAAGCCATCCTCCTGGAAAAACTCTTTCCTCTGTTTGTTTTACCGTGCAACACGCGTACTGGTGCCTGTAGGTCTTCCATCCCATTTTCTCATGTCCTCTCCACAATCACGTAGGTAAAACCACAGGGCAACTCGTGGCATGTTCTCTCTCTTGAGCTCGTCTCGTAGGAAGGCGTCTTCTTGTAATGGCTGCAACATGAATCCATGTAGGGGAAGAGTGGGATCTTTTCTCTGTCCTGGACAGTTTATTATACAGTTTTTCAAATAATTTCTCAGTTTCTCAGTCATTTTTTCCATGGCCACAACGCAGGGGGGATGAGAGAGACTGTCTTCATACTGTTGTACTGTGTTAGCCACTTCATTTACAGTTGGTGTATTGGCATCAGATCCTCTCCAGGCCATTAATGTCAATGTTTGGGAATACATTGTTGGTGCACTCTGCACAAACTTCCGCAGCATAGGTTGTTTGCATGTCATTTCATCAGGGTCTACATTCACTCGCCAGTCACCATAAATCACCTCTCGCACAGCTAATTCTCTCAGGTACTTAATACTTTTTTCCATGTTGGTCCATTTGCTCTGGCAGCATTTGATATTGTCCTTAAAGGGATACTTGTCCTTAAAGGGATACTTGCCCTTTATGGCTGAAACCAGTCGCCTCCAGAGACTTGAGAGTGTTTGGCTTTCTCCCAAGGGCTTTATCAATGCCTCCATATCTGGCCAAGTTTCCCAACTGCCTGGCCTCTTTACTGTCTAAATCTATGGTATCAGCCCCATTATCCCAGCATTGGAGCAGTCAGGAGATAAGGCTGAAATCCTTTCTCAGGTTTTGCCATTCCTTCATAGATAAGAATTGAACAGATTCCTCCTCCTGTGTTGACACTGCCTGATAAGGACCCTTTCCCTAATCTGCTTGAGAAGGACCCTCTTCCTGATCTCCTTTAGAAGGACCATCTCCCTGATCTTTGTCAGAAGAACACTCTCCTGTGCGATCTGACTTGAGCTGATCGTTGATATAGGGGGCACGAACTGAAGTTTTTTTCTTCCTGGACACAGGGGCAACTCGTACCGGTACGGATGGAGTTGCAGTTGTGGCAGTGCTTGTTGTTGGAGTTGGAGTAGCGACGGTGCATGTCAAAAGGACACACAGGGTTTGAGTAGAAGCAGTGCATGTCGTATAACACCTATTCCTTCACTGATGTTTAATACAAAATCACCCCTGCAACACATTCAGGAGAATCGATAATAAAATCATGATTTGATAGTAACAATCATTTCTGAAATCCCCACACTCTAGTGGAATCAGCTTGGCATAAAAGGGAGAAGTATACTTTCCCAAGGTAAAATCAAAAGTGTAATTAGTGACAAAATGCACTATGTGGCGCCCGAGGTGTGCAGGTAAAGTCGCTGCCCAATTTATCCCAGCATAAATCGGTGTTAAACACCATAGCAAAATGGTGTATTTTGCCTGGCACTCAGAACCAAACTACTGCAAATAAACGCAATGAAAAAATGAACAATAACACATCACATGTGGCAGGTTAAGCAGCATTGCATCAACTAACTTTAAACAAAACTCTATAAAGGTATGATATAATATTTTGCTCAAGAATAACATGATGTGAGCGGTCTATTTTAATTTCCAGCCTCTCAAGACTCAAAGGAAAAAATCTGATACTTTCTCAACTGAGCAAGCTGGAATTCAAACTATTCAGGTAAACTGTCAGGGCCCCTGTCAGGCCCCACGTTGGGTGCCAGTAAACTCTGTCAAGGTTTAGACTGGGCTGTCTACTAAATGAACGACAGATGCTCTTTATTAACCACTCTCCCTTCCCAGAAGGGGAAGGGATAGAGACTTATGGATTGAAAGAAAAACTAAAACAGCTTTAATGAAATAGTAAAAAGAAAAAGATAATAATATTAATAAGAAAATAATGAAATATATACAAAACCAATATTGAGCTCCTTGGACTGCACTCAGTGGCAGATGGGAACTGGATTCAGGAACACGCGGATAGGGATTAAAGGCAGAACAGACAGAGTCCTCCTTGGACACTGCCCATTGAAGGAAAAAGAGACTTGATCCCTCAGCTTTATACTGAGCATGATGCACATGGGATGGATTACTCTGTTGGACAGTTTTGGGTCACCTGTCCTGTCCGCTCCTCCCCACAGATGCGAGCCTTTTACGCTCTTCCGCTTCTGGCCCTCCAACTTGGCACATAAAAAAGTTAGCTGACTTTGGTTGTTATGGGAATAAGTATAAGCAAGAGCCTCTGCATATCTTTCCTTAGTATTAACTATAAGCATCAGATTTTATCACTGCTAGAAGCAGACACTGTCTGAAAAACATACTGTTAATTTCCGAGAGTTCAGCTAGTTAGAAGAGACTTAACTGAGAAGTAAAATTACTGAAAAGAAAATTGGGTTTGTTCTATCTCAAACCAGGACACTGCTTCTAATTAGTGTATGGTTCTCCCCAATATAAGTGAATCCCAATTTTTTCATTAACATAATCTAATATAAATGTCTGTAAGATAAGTTGTGATTACCCTTGTGTTTACATTTATATTTTGTCTTTTTGAGTCTAGTGATCACTTGTTTTATACTGTAGAAGTGTAAGACATGGTCCTTTACAGTCCTTCATAGCTGTTCCTAGTACTGTCCTTGTGAATTAAGAAGATCCCATTCCCAGATTCTTTTGGCAGAGTTGGGAATTCATTTTACCACTCTTCTGGTCTGGTTTCCCAAACTCTTAAAGTTGACATTGGGCAATATTATGTGTGAATAAACATGCCTGTGGAATTTTTAGGTCCCTCAAAGTAATTCTGAAAGAGCCATCTGATCGAGAATAATTCTCATGTGATTATATGGTGTTTCCACAGCAGATTCTGAAATATAATTTTAAAATGTCCAGCTTTTGCTGCCTGTCATAAAGACAGGGTATATTCTGAGAAATAAGCAGCTGTGGTATGGTTTGAAGAGTCCATCTAATTTTGATGGACTGAATGGAGAGTACCATCTGCTATGACAGCAATTAAAAACACTGCTAGTACCTTTCTCCCATCCTTCCTATTTTCTCCTCCTACCTCCCCCAGTTGAAATGTGTGTGCTCCCCCTTAGAGTCCATACCCTCAAAGAATGTTTATTTTATTTCTGTGTTGTCTTACGCTTTTTCTCTGTGAGAGTAAGGTAGAAGGATTCAGAAACATGGCTTCTAGTTTTGCTATTGAATTTAACAGTATTTTAAGGATACATTAGGCAGAATTTATTCAGGCTCAAAAAATACAGGCCAACTGACAATTAAATGCTTAATTCTTTTGTTCTTGACTGGGAGTTGGGAGTTTGTGTTGACTTTTTATAATGGAAAATATTTAAGTTTGTATTCATAAGAGATTGAGCCATAAATATTTTCTCCTTCCTCAGATCTATCAAAGTTTGACTCTGCTGCTTATTACGAAGAAGCGTAAAACAAATCAAATCACTTTGTGTGTTTGGGGTTTTTTATTGCTGTTATTCAGTATTAACTTCTGTTTTTATATTCACGCCAACTTAGTTGTATAGTGTTTATTTTGAATGATTTCTGAAACATGGAATTTCATGGAATGTGCCAGTTAGAACAGTAGCACTTGTCATTCCATAGTCAGAAGGAGGTAAAGGGTATGAACTTAAATCCATTCAATGACATTCATGCTATATAGGATCTGATAACTCTCCATCATTGTTCTCTAATTACTGTTAACTTCTTTGAAGTCACATTATTGCTTGAGACCAAACCGTGCTTGACCCCAAAACACTTGATACACTAATTTTTCACTTGAAAGATGTGTGTGAACTTATTGCTCTTGAATTTGTTGGGAAATTTTTAAATGTTGTTCTTTGAATTGGGCACTTGACAGGGAATGACTAATGCTAATTATGCTTCTATCGCAAGCACTTTAGGTGGTACTAGAGGTTTCAGGATAATTTGTGTATGCAAAGTTGCTGCTTTGCTTGTTATGTTTGGCATTCTCTGCTAAAAGAGATGATCAGCAACATATATGTAAAAAATTAATATTAAAATATTTTTATTTGCTCTCAAATGTCTTAAGTTGTTAAGACAGTAATACTTAAAACATCATAAATTTACAAATAAACATCTTTGTAAAGAAATTGTACAAGCTGTTTGGAATTCTAAATTGAGAAAGAAAAGTCCTCTGTGCAGCTGATTTGTTGCCTTATTAAGATAAGGTTTATGTCTTTCTTATGTTGTGAGAGTTTATTTCTTCCTTTAATCTTGGGGGGGAAATTAAATACACAGGACTAAAGATATCCTAAAGCTTCAGAACTTCAGTATTCCAATTCATCTTTAAATTCCTGTAGGGAAAAGAAGAACGGAACATTCTTTCTATTGTGAATTTGTTCTAATGAGCTTTACCACTTGAAGGAATAGCGATTGCAGCTATTCAAAGACTGCTTCACATGCAAACATTTTATCTTTGCATGGGTCAGACACTATTTCACAAATAAGAGGTGAAAGTAATGGAGGTCCTTTTTGGTTAGTAACTATTCCTTTGTGTTGGTGGTGGTTTGCCATGGTTTTACCACCAATATATGGTACTTGCATGTTTCATTACTAATGTTGGAACATAGATTGGAGCATTGGGCTATGATTAATGGGATGAAATTTAACAAGTCGAAATGCCAGATTCTGCACCTAGGACGGAGTAACGCCAGGCACAGGTATAAATTGGGAGAAGAGTGGCTGGAGAGCCGCCCTGCAGAAAGAGATATGGGAGTGCTGGTTGACAGCAGGCTCAATAGGAGTCAGCAGTGTGCCCTGGCAGCCAAGAGGGTAAACCGTATCCTGGGGTGCATCAAACACAGTATAACCAGCGGGTTAAAGGAGCTGATTATCCTGCTGTTTTCAGCGTTGGCACGGCCTCAAATTGAGTATTGTGTGCAGTTCTGGGCCCCAGAATTTAAGAAGGATGTGAAAGTAAAGGTGTTACCGTAAATCGGCAGAAACAAACTTTCTAAGACTTAATTTAAGTTTAGAAAGCAGGCACTTCTTTATTACGGTGCCGGACGCACAGGGGATCACTCCACCTAGTGTGCGTACCGGGTTGCTCCACTTACAGAAATTATATACAATCAAAATATACATATTCATCATATTTCCAAGAAACAATCAACATATTCATACGATTTCTGAGAATTCATTAATATATGTAAATGTCCATGGCACATGCACTTTCGGGTAAACTGGTGGTTGTCCAGGGTCCTCTGGTGGTCGTCCATAGTCTTCCTCACTGTGTCCGCTGGTTGAACCCGATCTTCCCGCATGCTCAACTTGGTCACAAAATTACACCCCCCTTCATCTTGGACCTTCCATAAAATATTCTCGGTTTACTAACCAGGCCTACAACTTATCACTTTTCTTGACAGNTCTATTCTTCGTTGCTTCTTGTGGCAGTACTTGTTCCTTGATACAGAACAATAATTACCTAGTGAGGATTCTATGGTTACAAGTTTCAGAACACACAGTACTCTAACATTTTATTTCTGCTATAACCAAAATCTGGCGATTTTACAACACTTGAATGCATCCAGAGGAAGGCAACAAAGCTGGTGAAAGGGTTGGAAGGCATGTCCTATGAGGTGTGGCTAAGGCTTGCCTGGTTTGGAGAGAAGGAGGCTGAGGGGGGACCTCATTGCTCTCTACAGCTTCCTGAAGGGGGGAAGTGGAGAGGGAGGTGCTGATATTTTCTCCCTGGTATCCAGTGACAGGACATGTGGGAATGGTTCAAAGCTGCACCAGGGGAGGTTCAGACTTGACATTAGGAAACATTTCTTTACGAAGAGGGTGGTCAGACACCGGAACAGGCTTCCTAAAGAGGTAGTTGATGCCCCATGCCTGTCAGTGTTTAAGAGGTGTTTTGTCAGCCCTGAATTGGTCAGGCACTTGGACTAGATCATCGTTGTAGGTCCCTTCCAACTGAAAAAATACTCTATTCTGTTTGTTCTCTACTGCCTTTTTGTGCTATCTCTGGACTTTAGTGTAAGCAGCTATTAAGAAAATAGTCTTTCACATGCTTCTGTTATATGTGCAACTTATTGATGCAGTTTCGAGGGTAAGAACACTGTTTAGAGTATAGTCTTCAAGTGTAAAACCAGTTTGCTGAGGTACAGAAACTGCATTTGCTTGATATTTTTAATATCTGTAATTATCTTGGCTAAGATTTTAAAGCATTACTTTATTTTAGATGCTTTTTATAATGAATGGGAGGAAAAGCGGTTTGAGACAGCTCTGGTATGATACTGCCATTTTATCCAGCCATCATCTTAGTGTGGTGGAAAATTATTAATATTTAAAATTTGAGAGGTCTGGCTAAGAAGTTTATCCTAACAAAAGGAAAAATACCTTTCATCTAAAAGCTAGCAGTCCAACCCCCACTTCTGAGCTGAGATAATACTGGATGTGCCACTCCTAGAGGCTCCACCAAGAGCCATCCCTCCATAGTGTTAATTGTAGGAGTTAACAAGCTACTTAAGGAGTCCATCCCTCCCAGGCATGGGTACTTGGCCTTATTAACATATAAATGATTGTCTGGAGTCCATTCGTCCCAAGAATGCACACCTGGCTTTGTTAACATTAGAATGATTTTCCTCACCTCTTTCCTTTCTTTGAAACAGTATATAAGCGAGGTCTCTGCAACTGCTTGTCAGAGAACACGGGAGCAGAGGGGGAAATGCTGTCCGAATGTTCTCTCACTATGATCATAGTTAATAAAGCTTCTGTCTGACCTGTCTTAAATTGTACTTGTGTTATTACGCAATTGGAGTCCTGATATTCTCTGACATTAGGTTTTCTGTGACTGAAAGGGGATCAGGTGGGGAGATTTGGTGCATTGCATGTTTAACTACTCCACTAATGCAAGTGCTAAATCAAGCTTTGTTACACGTGCTTGAACTGTGTAAGCACTTTGTTTCTGATGCTTTATCATTGGACTTATATTGATTTCAAAATTCTCACTACTGTTTATAAGGCTTATTGGTGTACTGCTTTAGTAGTAATGAAAATGCTTTCCAGAGCGAGAAATAAAGTAATACTGTTGACATCAGAAACTCCTTTTCCCACCACCACCTTTGAAGTTTAGATACAATTCCAAACATCTGGATACTACTGAACTTGGATCATACAAGTAGTTTGTACATTTCTTTTGTTTTTTCATTTATGTTGGAAAAGCTATATTGCTGAGATAATTTGCCTGAATAAAGGTTTTGGCCTTACTCTAAGGATAAAACTAAGATGTTAAACATAAGGATTCAATGTTGTTCCATCTCCCTATTTATAGCTGCTATAGGGGAGAGAAATATGCACTGTTCAGTGAACTCCTGTTATAATTTCAGAGGATGTG
Organism: Ibidorhyncha struthersii; assembly: GCA_013398815.1. Lineage (NCBI taxonomy): Eukaryota > Metazoa > Chordata > Aves > Charadriiformes > Charadriidae > Ibidorhyncha > Ibidorhyncha struthersii. The sequence goes on from VZSZ01011094.1 coordinate 8,152, forward strand.
AAGTGCTACACAGTTTAAGCTGAGATGTGTTTTAAAGTTTGCATTTCCTTGAGACATTAATGTATTCATACAATACAAAATGCAAATGTGTATTATAGCCAATAGGCTTGTAGTCAGTACTAGGATGATTTTGTCAAAATCATAGAATGGTTGGGGTTGGAAGGGACCTTTAAAGATCATCTAGTTCCAACCCCCCTACCATGAGCAGGGACATCTTTCATTAGATCAGGTTGCTCAAAGCCCTGTCCAACTTGACCTTGAACAATTCCAGTGATGGGACATCCACAACTTCTCTGGGCAACCTGTTCCAGTCTCTCACCACCCTCATTGTAAAGAATTTCTTCCATATATCCAATCTAAATCTACCCTCTTGCAGTTTAAAAGCATCACTCCTTGTCCTATCACTATAGGCCCTGGTAAAAAGTCTTTCTCTGTCTTTCATATAAGCCCCCTTTATATATTGTAAGGTCCCCCTGGAGCCTTCTCTTCTCCAGGCTGGACAACCCCAACTCTCTCAGCCTGTCCTCATAGGAGAGGTATTCCAGCCCTCTGATCATTTTCATGTCCCTCCTCTGAACCTGCTCCAACAGGTCTATGTCTGGCTTGTGCTGGGATCTTCGTGTACGTCGTTATCATCTCTTCTTCTAAGTAGGCTTTCACATTATTCATCTAAATGCCATAACTTTGTATTAAACTGGGCACTATCTTAAGCTACCAACCCAAGAAACTGAGCAGTACTCAGTTTGCTTAGTTGGCTTTTGTTTAGAGCTAGGTACATGAACAAGCAAGTTCTTGAAATCAGTCAGGAACTTTCAAGCTCATTTTCACCTGACAGCAAAAAACAGGTAGTCCTCTCAAACTCTTGGTTGTGTTGTTGTAAATATTTGTTAGTTTGGTACGTGTTATTTCATGCATGGAGATTATGGATAGCCAAGAAATTTTGGACTTAAGTGAATTTGAGAGAAAAGACATCTGGCTGTAGAGCTTGAGTCCTATCAAAAATAAGAGGTGCCTAAGGTGAGCAGTTACTGAACAGGGCAAACACTCATTCTGAATCGCATGCATAGCTTCTCCTTTGTGGGTTTTGCAGCTTCTGTAATAGATCTTCCTTCTGTGTACTTGTAGAGTTCCTTTTGCTTTGGAAGGCTAAATGTGTTGTACTGTATAATAAGATTCAGGGTCTCTGAGCAGAGAACAGAAACCAAATTTTGTGCTGAACCACCCTGCTGAATATGTGGGTGATTTTTCTGTAGCGTTTTATCTACTTGAGCTGATTTAATTAAATCTTACTTTGTCTCATCAACCAGTAATGGAAAACATGAAATCTGTGTGTTCATGTTCTTTTACTTTGTGAGAATGGTTTTTTTTGAAGAAGAATTATGATTTTAAACTTTTTTCCTCATGTAACTAAGGGGTGGCTAACGATATGATGAGAACGCTTGTTTAGCGGTTGCAGTCAAGTCCCAAAGTCTTTTGGATTTCTATTCAGACTTTCTGTGATATCTTTTATTTTAATTTCTAGCTGATAGTTTTTATAAACATGTTCAAAGGGAAGTTCTATTTACTTGGTCTTTTAATAGTGAAAATTTGCAAAGAGGATCTTTACTCTAGCTATTCACATGGAGGGCCTCATTTTTGAAAACTTAAAATTGCAGCTGTTGTTAAAACTGGAAATGCATCTTTCCATGGATTCAGTAAAAGCTTGAGTGTTGGAAACAAGGCGTATGTAGTCTTATTTTAATTATGCTATTTCTGTCACTTGATATATGTCCTCTTTATTTCCATCTGAAAATCCAAAGATTAAAATATTTATGAAAACTTTTAAGGTTAATTGCACTTTAAGTGCGTAACTCCTGTATGACACTACTGATATTATGAAATTTTATTTTCAAAATACATATGCCAAAGCTGTGCTTGGAATATGCATGTAATGTTAAAGAATTTGTTTGGATCTGTAGAGAAACCTCAATTAAGTATTTCTCTGTAGGTGTGAATTTAAACATCCATAGATGAAATTCTGAACATGTTTCTACAAATACACGAGGGTTTTTTTTATTGATAACATACATATGTCCAACACTCTGACTGGGTTCTTTTAGATATTCCATATGTAGAGGGTTTAATGTTTAATACCAACTTTAGGTTTTTTGAAGTTATTTGACATTACATCAGACTTTGATTTAGCAGAATGATACAGGAATTTACTTAAATCACAGTACAAGTACAGAGTACAGCAGATGCAATATACAGTTGGATCACAATACAAATGTGATTCAGTGCTAGGTCCTGCACTTAGGTGATAACAACCCCATGCAGCGCTACAGGCTTGGGGAGTAATGGCTGGAAAGCTGCCTGGCAGAGAAGGACCTAGGGGTGTTGGTTGACAGCTGGCTGAATATGAGCCAGCAGTGTGCCCAGGTAGCCAAGAAGGCCAACGGCATCCTGGCCTGTATCAGGAATAGTGTGGTGAGCAGGACTAGGGAAGTGATCGTTCCCCTGTGCTCAGCACTGGTGAGGCCCCACCTCAAGTAGTGTGTTCAGTTTTGGGCCCCTCACTACAAGAAAGACATAGAGATTCTGGAGCATGTCCAGAGAAGGGCAATGGAGCTGGTAAGGGATCTGGAGAGCAAGTCTTACGAGGAGCAGCTGAGTGTTGTGGTTTGGCCTCAGCTGGCAACAAAGAACCACGCAGCTGCTCGCTCAAGCCCCACAGCCGTGGG
>VZSZ01011095.1:5688-30773 GCA_013398815.1 Ibidorhyncha struthersii
TTTTTGATGAAGTGATGTGTCTGTGTCAGAAAATTGCTAAATTGCAAAGACCAAAGACCTCCCGCTTTTGAGCGCGGAAGATGAGCTGCAGCAGAGAGCTGCTTGTGCGTGGAGCGCCTGATGAGAAACGGGCTTTTGTCATTAGGATTTCTGACACCGGCGTGGTGCGAGGGCTGCGGCGGGCAGGACCCTGTTTGCCCTGAACAATGGAAAAATCTCGAGTTCCGCTTCTCAGATGCATGTTTAGCCACAGATTTTAAGTATGTGCAGCACCACAGCTAGAGTTTGCTTTCGGATCGCTCGGATGATGGGAAAGGAGGAAAGATGCTCACGGAAAGATGAAGGGGAGTGTGGTGCCGTGGTAATGGTGTCGTGGATCTCCTGCGGGCACCGAAGACACCCGGTGTTCGGGGAAAGGATCAACCTTTTTGTTGAAGAAGGAAAAGGGACTGAGCAATGCTCTGCTGCGGCGTGGTCCAGGGCTGCGCTGCATCCCGGGCTTGGAGGATTGTCTGTGTCTCTCGCTGCTTCTGCAAACTTTTTTGGAAGCAACATCTCTTCTGAGGGCATCCATAAATCCATTTCTCACCCTTCTCGTGCCACTTCTCCCTCTAAATTAAAATTGCCCAGGTTTTGCAGGCTGCATCTGGGAGCTGAACCTTTGGGGTTACTTGACGGGGAGCCGGCGTGTCGCAGCCTGTGCTACTGCTGTCCCCGGGGACACGCTCCTCTCCTGTGCAGCCTCTGCTTTGGTGTCCCGCTTCACTGGGTGGCATCTGGAGGAGAATCCCAAACCTCGCCATCACCTTCTCTCTCGTGAGAGCATGTGTCCTCCTTTGGTGGGGAGTTAAATCGCCTTTCTGAAGAAAATAGCATGGGGGGGGGGCAAAATAGTATTTGGAGTGAATATATATGATGTGCGGGGTGTAAAGTCAGTGGGTGAGCACAATGCTGTGCTGATGCTTGTCTTTAGGTTTTTGCGTGACTCGTTTTTGCAACAGCAGTCTAACCTGGAGAGCTGGCGTCGTGGAGAAGTAGGGCTTTTTTTTTTTTTTTTTNTTTGGGTTTTTTTTTTTTTTTTTGCAGAGAAGATGAAACAGAGGTTGCGCCTCTGTTCCGGCAGATTGAGGCCATTGCTGATACTTGGGGTTTGTAACCAAGAGCTTCTCCAAGTCTCCATTTTCATTTGCCTTTTAATTCTTATAAAATGTGGCATTTGCAGAAGTGGACGTGTCTTTCTGAGAGTAACAACCTGCACCACCCAGTGGGTGAACTTGCCAACCAAATCCCTTGGCCACCTTACAACGGGAGGGTTTTCCAATAGCGAGTGTGTGCGAGCGTGTGCGCCATTTAAGCACAAGAGATGATGATGATGGGTGAGGGCTGGCATTGCACCTGCGTGCTTCTGCTCCAGCCCATCATTTTTAAGCAAACCACCCGTCATCCTCCCCTGGAAATAAACTGGGAAAAACAGTGTGAGGTTCCCGTTGGCCTTCGCTGATGGGCTTAATTGGAAGGCCAGTGCTGGGTCTGGGCAGTCTTCATGCAGCAGGCTAATTGCCCTCAGTAACAGCTTCCCTTGCTCCCTTTTAAGAGCAGAATATCCTAAAATGCTTAGTTTGGTGGTGTGTTCTTGTTTAGGCGCACACAAGAGCGTTGTGTACCCCTTAGGGATGCATTAAAAGGTCTTTGTAAGATTCTGCCTTTGGTACTCAGGCTGGTTAGAGCAGTCTCTGTCCTCCCATCGTAAAGCGGTATTTCTTTTTTTTCCGGATGTTTCTGATTGCTGTAAGATACTGTTGCGGGTTGAAATTTGCTGTAGGCACACAAGCATGGGAAGCGTTTGCCTGTTTTCCAGGGAGATGTGCTGTATTAGAGGTAGAAAGCAAAACGAATTGATTTGAGGAATAGATTTGAGGAACTTACCTTTGATGTCTAGATTTCGATGGTCTGGACGCTCTCTTAAGTTGCAGGAGGGGAAAAAGAACATCTTGGAAGAAACCTAAAGGATTGCTGTAAAGGTGTTAGCAGACTATACTGAGGGTTTTTTCCGTAGGAAAATCTCCAAATGCAGCTGCGTTTTGAAGTTCGGGTAGCAGCTGCCCTCTGATGTGAAAGCCGGGAGGGCACAGCGGGTTTTGGCACGGCCGTCGCAACCTGTTGCGTGGGGTCTGGGCACAGCGGCGCTGCTGGAGAAGACCTTGGCGGGGGGGATCCCTCCTCAGCGGGGAGCCGTGCACGTCTGCAGTGACCCCTCACCGTGGGTGCGAGGAAGGGCAGAGCCCAGCTCGGAGTTACTCGCTGGGCATCGGTTGCTCCCTTGGAGCCGAACAGCGTCGTTTTGTGATTTCGTGTGACAGCAGCACATTCAGAAAACAGATTCCTCATCCTGCGATGGCAAAATAGTCTCTCTCTGTGTGCGTTCAGCGTTGTTTTTTCTAGCCTTAAACGCTCCCAATTATTTGCTTTTATGTTTGTCAATTATTGCATTATCTGCTCGGGCAAAGCCTGTTGTTTTATCCACCTGGAGATTCTTAACGTTAATTCCTTGAACTTTTATATCCCCCTGTAATGTATCCGGAGTTGTTAAATGGCTTTGCCCAAATTTGTCACTATTTCTTTCCTGCCAAAGCGACGGCTCAGGCAGGAGAAGAGGGGGAACCACTCCAGGCGGAGACGCGGCGTGCCCCCGCTGCATTCGCATCGTATAATTGAATCTGCAAAGATCGTTGCTGTCATCCTCGGGAACGGAGCTCGTTTTAAAGCCGCGCAGGGTTTTGTTCAAATGAGCTTCAGTTTCCTGCGTCGTCTCCATTTGGCGGGGGAGAAGAGTCCAAAAGTGACGGTTTAGGGTGAGAGGGCTGATTAAATGAGTTACTAAACTTCCCTGAGAAGCAGCTGGAGTTGGTGGGGCTGAAGCTGTGCAGCTCCTGTGGGAAAAGCCATCAAAATAAAAATCTCACAGTGGTGTGGGCCTGAGGAACTGTAGAAGGGCCACCCCTTTAGCGGAAAAGGTTCTATTTAATGCCATGAAGGCATATTTTGGAGTAGTGTGTTGTAATATAAGCAGAGAAAAGCTGCAGGATTTATTAATTACAAGGCACCTGGGCAGTTGCTGAGGGTTGGCTTCAAGGTGGGTTCCTGTGAAGCCCTGGAGTGCCGATGCTTTTGTACACGGATGCTTTTGGTCGGTTGTTGGAGCTGCTGGGTGGGGACGAGCCTGGCAATGAAGGGGAGCTGAGCGGCTCTTCACCAGCCGGTCCTGAGCATCTCCTGGGGGTGGCCCCTGCTTGGTGCCCAGCGCTGTCTGCCCCAGTTCAGGAGGTGCTGAATGAGCTGTCTTTAAAGGGAGAGAAAGGGGTTAACGGGGTATGCTGGAACAGGGGTTAGGAGCCGCCACCTTGCCTTCCTTGCCCGTGTTCTCATGCCCCCCGTGTCATCGTGTGGCTTTGGTCCAGCTCTGGGACTTGAGCTCCCAGAAGTTGCTTGCAAGATGCGAAAGTTTTGCTGGAGTTGTGTAAAGCTCTGCAGCGGCCGTCGTCCCCGGGACAAGGCGTGTGGTCCCCGGGAGCTGCTGAGGTTGCTCCGAGGGCAGCACCGACTACAATTTATTGCGGCTTTCAGGCAGAGCAAAGCTTCAGAAAGCACTTTGCATTTTCACCACCTTTGCAGAGAACCTTTTTATGTGCTCTTCCTCCTTGGACATGCATCATTTCCAGGGTATTTTGGTAAATGATCTAATTTAACACATCTTCTACACCCTGCATATCACTGAGGTTTCTGAGTGCATTCGTTAAGGACCAGTTTGATTTTGGGCATAATTCCTCTGATGGGCACATTTGCTCCGCAGCGGCAGAATGTCTTTAATTCAGCATTACACGTATGGCAAGATTAATGGAAAGCACTTTACTAAATAGGTTTGAATACCTTGTAGGTTCCTTAAAGATTCTTTTCTTCTTCATTTAAATGGAGCTGTGTTAACTTGGGCTGAGGTTTACTCGATTGCTGTTGCGGTTTGTGGACTGTAGTGTTCCCTGCGCTGCCGGGGTTGCACTGCTGCGCACCAGAGCGTCTGTAGCTCCTGGAAATAGCCCAGTGCTAAATTGGGGCGTATGGTTGTGATGATTTTATGTTTGTTTTACTTTGGGGGGGGGGGGGGGGAGGCATGCATAAAAAAGCCACGAGAGCTCTGCTTGTTAATTAGTCCAGCAATAACGTGGTAATGACCACCCTGCAGGATTAAAAACCCGTATGCAGATAACGCATTAACTCTGCTTGTTGGCAGCATTAGATGATCCAGATAATGTCAAAAGAGCAGAGCTGGCTGGTGTGCCAGGGACAGCCTGTCGATACCGTGATGTCAGCACGCACGCCTCTGACCTCATCAGGAAGTTTAGGCAAACCTGGCTTTGCACACTCACGTTTTTCCGGTGGATTTGAATCTTGCACAGGGAGAAATCAAAGTAAATCCTTGCTGGCGAGAGACCCTTCGTGTGGATGGCCTTGGGAGCAGTATTTGGGTATAGATCTGCAGGGCTGGAGCCGATTTCCGGGCCTTTATTAATGTGTTGATATATCTGGTTCTCGGACACACAGGGTTTGGTGCTGCTAAGGTTCATTTCCCTTAATTTCGAAGGGTCTTTTCCATCCTTTGGTGCCATCCTTAGGCCAGGAGGTGGTTACCAGCTCAGTGAGAACATGGGTGACGTGAGCCAGTTCTTTGCCCCGGCCAAGGCCGTGGGGCTGGCAGGTCTGGCGAGGTGTTTTGGCAGCCGTGCAGTTGCAGGGACCTGCCCCTTGGTGAGGATGCGCGTAAGGGGCTTTGGCTGTTGGGTTGGTAGATACCCGCTGCAGGAACTCATGCCCAGCGTCATCTCGGGCCGGGGGCTTGAAGTCACCCAGATACCTTCGGAAATGCTGGGGTTGGATCCTCCAGCGAATTCCGAGCTGGGAGCAGCTGAGCTTTTGGGTTCTTCTGGAGAAGGAAAATTATCTGAGCCTTCAAGACTTGCTGTGATTTATGCTGGTTCTTTTTGGTTGCAGCTGTACATAAAGACTCCAAATTGGGGGGGATATTTTGCTTAACTGCAGTTTTTGTGAGGTAGCTCTCATTTGCTAATTCATTTTTGGTTGTTACTGCTGATGCAAGTACAAGCTTATTTTGCAGCGATGTTTTGCATCTTTCCTGGACTTGAATCAGCAAATGAGTGTTGATATGTTTGTGACAATCTGGTGAGGAGAGGGGAAGTGGAAAAATTGGAGTGGTGCTCTGAAGATCATTTTGTTCGTGCGTGGGTTTTTTTTATATCAGTGGTCAAAGACACTTATGAAACCAAGTGTCTTGCGTAAGAAGGGTGAGTTAGATATTGCTGGCTACAAATGGATGGCATGAATGGACGCAGTGCTGGAGATAACTGGTAGGAAATTATTAAACATACTCTGGTTCCCCTGGGGTGTGTTTTCAGCGTATCTTGAATTTCTTTAAGTGTGTGTACACAGTTCAGAGGGTAATACCATTAATTAGTCCAACAAGAAAGACTAATAAAAAAGTATAGCCCTCTATAGTATACTAGGTTTATCCCTGATTAGCAGAGCTGCTCTGATCTCATCGTAAATCTGTGTATATGTCATTAGGAGAGCAGTATTAAGTTGGTAATTAACATTGCCAAAAAGTTTTCATTGCTTGTTCTGTTGAAAATTAGTAAAGAAAAGGTAAGGAAAATAAACCAGCACAGAACTTTGAATGAATATAGGATAAAAGCACAAAGATTTTCCTTTATTCCAGTCTATTAGGGGACGAGGGTGGGGAGAGGAGGTATCAGGTACCACAGATGCTCTGGCTGGGACTTGAATTAAATCAAGGAGGATGTGAACTGCCTGCCTGTAACTCATCCCCTCACCCCATGGTGTTTGCAGGCACCCCTCCGTACTGGGCCAGAGCCCTTTTCAATATGTACGCACTGCTGAAAAGTCCATTTCTGCCTCCACGCGCCGGCCCGGCTCCCATCGAGGTCAGAGGGAGTTACGGGAACCTGTCCAGAGCAGAACAGAGCCCATAGATCCCAGTGCAAGTGCTGTCCAAAACGCCGTATTTTATCAGCGCCCTCACGTTCAAGCTGGGTAAATGTTGTCCAGTTCTTTCTGAATTTTAGTCCAGACTTTGCTGGGTAAAGCAGCAGATGATGTGCGTGCTGCGGTTGGCATCTCCATTTCACACCGACAGGAGGGGCATGCAGCAGAGCCGCGGTGTTCGTGGGCGCGTCGTTCTGGGTGTTATTAAAAGTATTATCGTGATGAGGTGCTGCTCAGGCGCTGAACTCGGTAAACACGAGTACCGTGTCTGTCTGTGTGACAAGTGCCGTCGCTGAGGAAGAATTGCGGTGAGGAGCCGTTGGCGGTGTGTTATCCTGCCGGGCTGGGATCTGCGCGCAGCAGAGTTTCCTTTCTCCCTCTTCTTTATTCAGGCAAGCACCGACTTGCTCTGTTAGTTGTTTCACCTCTTATGAATGATGACTAGCAGGGAAGACTAGCTACTTTCTGATGAACTCATGAATGTATATATTTTTTAAAATATTTTTATTTTTTAATGTATTTTTTTATGGTGGAGAACAGCAGCATAACCAGTAGATTTTTGCGGTGGTCAGTATACCCGTGCTGGAATTTTTATCTTTGCCCTTCAGCATTTCCTTTAAGCTTGTTTGCATGAGGCTGAACTGCTAAGCAAATGTTGCCCGTGTTTTAACCTGTTACACAGCTACCCCGTGCTTCTCTTCGTTAGCCCACTATGGAAATGAAGGCAGATTAACTGGAGCTCCCATGGTGTGGCCATGCTCGCAAACAGACAAAAAGCAGCAAGGTCGGTCCTTATCAGCGCCTCGTCGATAAACGAGGCCACAAAAGCCCTGGCGTGGACCCACATCTCCTACTTATTTGGAGATTAAAAGCTCTTGAGGCTTTGGTTTGTTGTGAAAGTTAATTGCGAAGCACTTGAACCTTGGCAGGGCTCCCGTGCCGAGACTTGTCCTGCCCGAGCTGAGCCCTCTGACAGGTACGGGGCATGTCCGGGCTGGCTGCTCCCGCGCTGTCGCAGGGGAGGGACCGGTACCTCCAGAGGGCATTTCTTCCCAGGTATTTTAGACATCCCAGGAGGAGATGAATGGTCCTCGGGAGATGCTGGTCTCTTCCCACCAACTAGCGTAAGCCAGCAGGCGGGATGATCCCACCCATAATGTCCATCTCCTGGCTGCATCACTGCTGAGGCACCGCTTCTGCTTAATTAAGGGTTGTGTTTGGTAAAGACCGGCGTGCTTGCGTCAAATTACGCCTGGAAGTGCCTGTAAGCAGAGTTGGTTCCTCAAGGGTGTTCCCGGTGCTGCTCGCTGCCCAAAGCATCTCCATGACCCGCTGGGGGAGGCTTCTCTTCTTCTTGATTAGGGGATTGGAACATCTTTCATATGAGGAGAGGCTGAGGGATTTGGGTCTCTTTAGTCTGGAGAAAAGAAGATTGAGGGGGGATCTTGTTAATGCTTTCAAATACTTGAAGGGAGGATGCCAGGGGGATGGGAGCAGTCTTTTTTCAGTGGTGCCCATTGATAGGACGAGGGGTAATGGGCACAAACTTGAACATAGGAAGTTCCATCTTAACATGAGGAGGAACTTCTTTACTTTGAGGGTGGTGGAGCACTGGAACAGGCTGCCCAGAGAGGTTGTGGAGTCTCCCACTCTGGAGACATTCCAAACCCGCCTGGATGCTGTCCTGTGCAACCTGTTGTAGATGACCCTGCTCTGGCGGGGGGGTTGGACTAGATGATCTCCAGAGGTCCCTTCCAACCCTGACTATTCTGTGATTCTGTGATTCTCTTCTGGCAAGTCTTGATGTCCCGGAGCATCCACTGAGATCATCTCAGGTCTTTCAGGGTCGTGACCCACATCCAGGACCCTTGCGGTTTTGGACTGATCCTCCAGGTCCTCCATGTGAAGGCGGTTCTGGCTTCAGAGCTACCAACGCTGTCAGGTAAATGAACCCAAAACTCTGTGCCTCTTCTCTCCATGCTTCGCCTTCCCCCTTTCATTACCGTTTAAATGGGCTCACTGCAGGAGCTGTCTGCATTGCTGGGGCTCTGTCTGCATTGCTGGGGCTCTGTCTGCATTGCTGGGGCTCTGTCTGCATTGCTGGGGCTCTGTCTGCATTGCTGGGGCTCTGTCTGCATTGCTGGGGCTCTGTCTGCATTGCTGGGGCTCTGTCTGCATTGCTGGGGCTCTGTCTGCATTGCTGGGGCTCTGTCTGCATTGCTGGGGCTCTGTCTGCATTGCTGGGGCTCTGTCTGCATTGCTGGGGCTCTGTCTGCATTGCTGGGGCTCTGTCTGCATTGCTGGGGCTCTGTCTGCATTGCTGGGGCTCTGTCTGCATTGCTGGGGCTCTGTCTGCATTGCTGGGGCTCTGTCTGCATTGCTGGGGCTCTGTCTGCATTGCTGGGGCTCTGTCTGCATTGCTGGGGCTCTGTCTGCATTGCTGGGGCTCTGTCTGCATTGCTGGGGCTCTGTCTGCATTGCTGGGGCTCTGTCTGCATTGCTGGGGCTCTGTCTGCATTGCTGGGGCTCTGTCTGCATTGCTGGGGCTCTGTCTGCATTGCTGGGGCTCTGTCTGCATTGCTGGGGCTCTGTCTGCATTGCTGGGGCTCTGTCTGCATTGCTGGGGCTCTGTCTGCATTGCTGGGGCTCTGTCTGCATTGCTGGGGCTCTGTCTGCATTGCTGGGGCTCTGTCTGCATTGCTGGGGCTCTGTCTGCATTGCTGGGGCTCTGTCTGCATTGCCGGGGCTCTGGGAGATGGGAAGTTTTGTCAGCCAGCCAGGCTGCCCAGCACAAACCTGAAAGGAAAGCAGAAATAAAAGCCGAGCCACGTGATTTGCACAGGGACGAGGTTGGTTTGGTTTTTAAAGATCATAGAATGGTTTGGGTTGGAAGGGACCTTGAAGACCATCTGGTTGCACCCCCCTGCCCTGGGCAGGGATACCTCCCTCCAGCCCAGGTCGCTCCGAGCCCCGTCCAACCTGGCCTTGAACACCTCCGGGGATGGGGCAGCCACAGCTTCTCGGGGCAACCTGCGCCAGTGCCTCACCACCCTCACAGGGAAACATTTCTTCCTAATATCTAACCGAAATCTCCCCTCTTCCAGTTTGAAGCCATTCCCCCTCATCCTGTCACTCCTTGCCCTTGTAAAACGTCCTTCCCCAGCTCTCCTGGAGCCCCTTTAGGGACTGGAAGGCCACAGTAAGGCCTCCCCAGAGCCTTCTCTTCTCCAACTCTCTCAGCCTGTCAGAGGCTTTCCAATAGTTCCTTCTTGGCCAGTGGCTGTGCGAAACATTATGCCGGGAGTAACTGTGGGATCTGGTGAGCGACAGGCTGGGTGGTGATGCTGCAGATACCGCAGTGGTGGACATCTGCGGTGGAGACTGAGGGTCTGAGGCTTGCTGCAGGGGGGGTTGCTGGTTTAGACAGGTTGGTCTAAAGTTGGCGTTAGCTATACGTGTTGCCGGCTATATGTGTTCCTTTCCTTTGGTGCTCGCTTTTCTTCACAACCTGCTGATGGCTTTACTGATGGCAGGAGTTGTGGTGCACGCAGGGAGAGCGATGGGAAGGCACCGCTGTGCGTGAGGGATCAGCTTGGTTGTCGTGGGGGGGGGGAGCGGCAAAAAAAATAATCCCAAACGGTCTGGAGTATGACAACTACAGCATTCCCGATCTTGAGGCTCTGTCCTCCATTTAAAAGGAATAAAAATACTGCCCCATCAGTATCATGTTCCACCTGAGCTTTCAGGAAACAAAAGTAAACGTTACTGATCTGGCAGCACATATAAAAGGAGAACGCGAAGTGATGTGCGAAATGAATTGCCAGCCAGTTTTTGTGTTTTTCTTTATTGGTCTTGTGGCATTTCTGTCGAGCAGGCCAGAGCACAGCGTTCCCTTACATAATGCTCACATCGCTGGAGTATGATTCTATCCGACTGTCACAGATGAGGATGCTGTATTTATGTCTCGATGAATTTCATCCCTGGGTTTATGTGTCCCGGTCCTCTGGGGAATATCACAAATCCAGTGTTACTGCCTACAATGGCACGTTTGATTTATCAGCTCTGTTAATGATCTGGTTGAAGGGAGAAACAACGCATTAATTAAATTCACAACCGATGATTGACTTGGTGTTGCGAGTACCGGGCAGGACAGAGATTTAGCACGGAGAGACCAGAGCGAGGTGAGAGACGTAGGCAAGGGGTGGCAAACCGGCACGTGAACGCTACTGTGCTCGCAGTAGCAGACAAAAACGTGAAGAATGGGGATTTGGTGAGAAATCAATGCTTAGAATAAGTGAGGGTGTTGGGCTGTCTGCTGTCTCCGCTGATTGTGGCCAAAATCAGTGTTGCTGTAGGTGTTGCAGGCTTCTACTGGTATGTACTGGTGCAATGGGAAAGGGGGGTATTGATTATTTATATTCAGGTGGGGGAATACTTTTTTTTTTTAAAAAAAAAAAAAACCCAACCTACAGGTTGTCAAGTTGTGAGTATTTTGGCACTGCTCCGTTGATGATGATAACATAAATGCAAGCTGACCTAAGTGCGCTGGGATAAAAACAAACATTTACCCTCGGAAAATCCTCCAACTGAATGTGATGTTTTTTTTTCACCTTTGGCTTTGGGCTGTTTTGTGTTTTGCATTTCTTTTCTGTGGGTTTTTGTAATGAAAACAAACAACTTGGCTTCACCTTGGGATGTGCTTAACTCCGTTTCCAGTGGCTGTCTCTTGTTCCCAGGCATTAACACGCTTTGTATGTACTCTCAGCTGCAAGGATGTACTTTCTGTGGTTTGGATTTAAAATGTTTGGTTTATATCATGATGCAAAACCTCTGAAACCAGGGCTGAGTAGTTTCTTTTGAAGGATCTACGCATACACGTACTCCTACGTGAGATACTAAGTGCCCAGCCAGTTCCATCGGCTTCGCTGTGGGTAGCCACGTGCTCCCAAGGTAAACGCGCGTATGGCTGCTGGTCCCCGCCAGTGCGTAACCTCCTCCCCTCCGCTTTTTGGGTTGTATTCCTGACCTTCCTAATTGTCTCCAGCTGAAACTCTCCCTTAAAAGTGAGCTGGGATGGAAAATATTTCTGTGCAAAATGTTAACACCTTTTTTTTTGGGGGGGAAAGCCTCTTTTTTACAAGGTGGAGTAGGCTAGAGGTGGTGTATTCGTTAAAGGAACCAAAGATGCTTTATTTTTGTAAAGGCATCTGCGGATTGTTTTAAGGAGGAGAATGCAGCAAACCCAGCTGTGAGCGAGAGCGTATTGAGCATGACAAGGGGAGGTTTCACCAAAAGCCTCTTACTTTTCATCCAACATCGAACTGGGTGCGGTTAATTGGAGGGAGGAATTTGAGGACCTGTTTGCAAGGAATGATGTTAATTATTTGGGGCTGGGCTAAATCAAATTCATTTTGGACACTAAGTGAATTACTTTGTCCTTGTCGTAACCCCAATCCACATGAACAGAGCTCCGGTTATTAAAAGGCTGTTTTAAAATGAAAAGGAATCTTGCTAGCTCACTATCTTCCTTCGTGGTCGGAAGAAGGATGTTATTTTAAAGATCAATTGCCATTGTTCAGGTCCTATTATGCCGTCTCAAAGACACCCAGTGTTTTGGATTTCATTTATTTATTTTTGAAGTGTTTTGCAATTGATAGTTTTCTTTTTTTCTCTATAGTTTTCTTTTTGTTCTACATTTTCTTTTGGTGCTATACCCTGGGGTACAATTAGGAGTGTGTACTGCCATTCTGCATCTGAGTAGCGCCAGGACTGCAGCAAGCATGAAAGCCCTCAGAAGGTAAATATTGCAAAGGATGTAACAGAAGGAGTCCTGGAAGAAAAACAAGTCAACAGCATGGAGGAGATTTATCCACCCCTTGATGTTTGAAGACTGCAGAGTGGGGGATTGAGGGCTTGCTTGAAGGATCTCGCAGACCATGGGTGGGAGAGACCAGGTCTGACCTGGGGTCAGAGAAGAAGCGTCTGTTTGAGCAGTCACCCACAGAGGTGGCAGGGCTGGGGTCACCCCTTCCCGGGGGGGCAAAACCATAAAAAACCCCTCAGTTTTGCTTGTTCTGCTTTTCCTGAAGGTCTGTTGAGCATTGGTTGTAGACCAAATTGTTCCTCATTCTGCATCAGGATGGGAAGAAGCGACGTGGACAAAAGCACTGGTTACAGGATCCCTGCAAAGATAACGCAGGTGGTGCTGGTCGTGCTGGTTGAGCAGATAAAAAACGGGCTGAGCTTTGCTGTGAAACGCAGGTACCCGGGTGTGTTGGAGAGG
This sequence comes from Ibidorhyncha struthersii, assembly GCA_013398815.1. NCBI lineage: Eukaryota > Metazoa > Chordata > Aves > Charadriiformes > Charadriidae > Ibidorhyncha > Ibidorhyncha struthersii. The sequence goes on from VZSZ01011095.1 coordinate 18,044, forward strand.
GTCTGGCAAAGGGCTGCAAAGATGATGAGGGGACTGGAGCATCTCTCTGATGAGGAAAGGCTGAGGGACTTGGATCTCTTTAGTCTGGAGAAGAGAAGACTGAGGGGGGATCTTATCAACGCTTATAAATCTTTAAAGGGAGGGTGCCAGGGGGTGGGAACAGTCTTTTTTTCAGTGGTGACCAGTGACGGGACAAGAGGTAACGGGCACAAACTTGAGCATAGGAAGTTCCATCTAAACCTGAGGAGGGACTTCTTTGCTGTGCGGGTGACAGAGCAGTGGCAGAGGCTGCCCAGAGAGTTGGGGGAGTCTCCCACTCCGGAGCCATTCCAAACCCGCCTGGACGCCGTCCTGTGCCACTGCTGGAGGTGCCCCTGCTCTGGCAGGGGGTGGCACTGGGTGAGCTCCAGAGGGCCCTTCCAACCCCCACCATTCTGTGTTTCACCCAAGAGTGTGGGCTTGGGTAATCGTGCGATGAGGAAATGTCATGTCCATGGTGGTAGGCCTGGGAGAGCGTGTGGATGGAGAGCTGGACCGGGAGCAGCGAGAGGCAGGTTTGATGGTGTGTCTCCTCTTCTTCTCTACCTCGTACCGTTATGCACTGGGGCTGAGTCTGGTTGATGTGCAGCACAGAGGGACTGCGGGATGTTGAATGAAAACGATGAGAAGTTTTCCTGTGTTGAGCACTTGAAGGCTTCCCTCATTCCCCAGGCTGGTATCAACAGCAGCATCCCTGTCCTCCACCCCGTCTCCTCTAACGAAGGAATTACATGCACACAAAAGAAGTGTGTTTGCTCCCAGTAACGATGGGATAATGTCACCAGTTCACGCAGCACCTTTGTGGGTTTAACAGTTGTCCTCCCACAGTAGGCCCCCGCGGGCGAGCACTGAGTTTGCCCCTTGCGTGGCGCAAGGAGCTCCTGGCTGGACCAACATTTCTTGTATTCCAAGATTTTTTGGGTGTCGAAGGGGTGTGTGGGCAGGACAGATGGGTTGGGGGGGTCGGGGAGAGAGCAGCTCTCTGAGTGGCAGAGGCAAGGTCTTGAAAGGAGTTTCCAGCAATTTTAAGGTGGATTGTATTCATTGAGTTGCAGGAGGCTTCAAATGGTCCTGCCATTTGATGTGTCGGAAGAGATCAGTCACTATTTTGGAAGATTAATTTATACAATTCAGATCACACTTGTAGGGTTTTTTTGTTTCCTAGCGTTTCTTGTTTTACTAATTGCAATTGTTTCACATCCTCTAATCTATTATACTTTTTAATAAGGCATATAATTCATTATTTAAGTGGCAATGTTCTGATAATTAGATGAGTTATTTTTGTCAGTGCTGATTAGTTGGTAAGTACAGATTAATATTTGAAGACGTGATGCGGTCCCTTGATATTTTTGTTTCAAAGAGGTGATGTGGCACTTGTTTCACGGCGTTCCCAACAACTTCAGCCCTTACAGTGCGAGGAAGGTGCTGACAAATTGTAAAGAGGGTTTGAAAGACTCCGGATCTCGTTTCTCCTGTAAAACTCATTGTATTAGAGAAATGCCAGTGGGTGTGAGCTGGGGCTGCTATATGGAAATTGCAGTTCCCCGGGCAGGCAGCAGCTCTTTCGGCACTGGGGGCCACGGGGGTCCGTATCCTGAATGAGGTTTTCGGGTGTGCTAGCAATATCTTGCACGTTGCAGGGCACAAACCAGCCGTTTGCTGGCTGCTGCGTCCTAGAAAAGCTTTGCCCCTTCACAAATAGAAAGCCTTGGCCTTTTTTTATTTTTTTTTTTTTTTTTTTCTTTTCCTGGAGTTAATTGCAGCGCGGGACAATGTGGGCTTTGTGCGCTGGTCGTGGCGCTGGGGGACAGTTTCTCTCACCCCCTCCGCAATGCTGACAGCGGAGCCGTGCTCTGTTCGTGATACAGAAGCTGTTTGCAAGATTAAGGCTTTTTTAGTTCATTTGCAGACTGCTTAACGAAGGGTGCGGTGGCCGAGGGGAGGGAGGGAGCACCCGCAGACACTTATGACTCACGTGCGGATGTCTGTGGGGTGAGACATCCCGGCATTCCCTGTCCCCTGCAAACCAGACCGAGTGAAACGGTTGATACAGCGCAGTGTAATTAAGCATGTGTTTTTGGGGTTGCAGCCTGCTGCCTTCTCCAGGATGATCTGAACCACGCTGCTAGGAGAGATGATGTAGTTGGAGCTGAGCCATCGCATTATTCGAGACCAGATCTCTGGGAAGAGGGACTAAACCAATTTTTTAAATTTTTTTTTTTTTTTTGTCACTTGGTCACCCCTACCAAGGAAACCACAGTGCTCTTCAGTGGCTTGTTTTTCTCGTAGGCTGTTTCAACCCTCTCTGGTTTAGCAGATGGCTCCAAACACAAATAAGCCTTGGGGATGCCTGTCGCTGCCTGTGACCCCGGGGGAAAGTAGAAAACCACATTGGAAACGAGCAGGGATGAGGAGATGCCTAACATTTTTTCTTGAGCAAATAAATGTGGCGTAGGGAAAGCCGGGGTAAGCTCTGTGTGTTTATCAACGCCATAAGAGCACCTCAGGCAAACCTCTCGCACCACCGCGCGATGCAAAGGGGGTTCCTGGTCCTTGGTGGTTCAAGGGCACCTGTGTTAATCGATAGTCTCGGATGTATCTGCAAAGGTGTTGTAGGGTTTGCAGGTGTTTCCAGAGCCCCTCTGCCTGGGGACGGGGGTTGAAATCATTGGGGTGCTCTCCCTTGAGTTACTGGGGGGTGAATTTGGCACTGGCCATATCTTTCACGTGGAGATCCAGCGGTGAGCGATGGTGGGATGGTTGCACGGGCGTTGGAGATGAGTTCGCAGACGAGTGTAAAAGCAGTGCAAGAAAAGGATTTTCCAAAGTAGGAAGAGGGGAGTGATACGTGCTTCCCCTGGTTTTGAGCCTGTTAGTTTGTGGGAATAAATTAGAGACTCAGCAATGGGGAATGGGGGACAGGAGGGTGTGCCAGGAGGGCAGAGGTGGAGCGGAGAAGACCGGTGGTATCTCCATCACTCCATTGCAGTCCGGTAATGCAGCCTGGGATTTCCAGCCCCTCTTTGCTTGGGCTGTGGTGTTGGAATCGGCACGTTCTATGAGAAATGGCTTGTGCTTTATGCACGATCTCGTCACTGCTGAAGAGGGGGGGGGTCAGAGTGTAAGTCGGTTAAGCGGCCGGATTGCCCTGGTATGTTTGCCGCAGGATAATGGAAAATTCCTGTGAGGAGTCTTGCTTGATCTGGGGCCAGAGGAAACAGGATGAAGTCTATTCCACCAACGAAACGATAGAAGAGTACACTGTGCATCTTCCGGCGCCTGCTGCCAATGTTTTTATAGGCTGGAGGTTTTATTTTTGAAGGGGAAAAATAACTGTGCGCAAGGCCAACCTGTGGCCGTGCCAGGCCTCTTGCCTCGTGTCCTCCCGCGCTGCCTGTGTGCCATTCCTTTGTATAATTTTGGAGGACCATATGCACAAAGCCCACGATAGCTTCATTTTCTGCTTCCCGAGACGATGGGAGGAATTCAGGGCTGCGTGGGTCCCCCGCGGTTAGACCCCGCGGTCGGTGTCCTGACATGGCATACCGAGCAGGTCAGCTCTGCTGACGCCGATGAGAGCCTGCAGTTGGCTTTACATCTTCTTGCTTTCTCCAAGTGGGTTTGGGTCCACGTTGCTGCATGGAAATTTAAAAATTACCATCAGAATTTGTGGAGGCAAAGGGAATCTTAGAAAACTAGTGTCTAGTGGAAGTCTTTGAAAGGAAGTTTTAATATCTCTTAGGACTTTGTGGCCTCTTCGTGTTACAAAACCGTTTGTGCCGTAAGGCTTTAGACCGAAGGATTCAACTTGCAGTTCTTAGACTTATCATTAATAAAAAGTCTTTGAACTTTGATAGCCCCTTTCATTCAAGGATCTAAAAGTACTTTAAAAATACTAATGAATTAAGCTCCTTGATAGCTCTTGAGTGCAGCTCTTTGTACAGGAATTTGGTCCAAAGCCTAGTGAAGTCAGTGGAAAGATGTCCATGTCATTAGCTCAGGCAAATCCCTTAATCTCTCTGTTCCTGCTTGTCCCATCTGCAGCCAGAGCTAATGGAATGGACATCTTCCCATGCCAGGAGCCCTCATCCTTTCCCCATTGGGATTTTTTTCTTGGTTTTCTGCCTGCTTCCACTGCTGAGGAGCACATGGGAGTAGCAGTACATTCCAGGAAAGGAAGGGGGACGTAAAGATTTAGGGTTACCTTTCTTGTCTGCTGCTGAGCTCTGACTTAAGGTCAGATATTTAAGATGAGTCTAGGTTGGAAATACCATCGAATAATCCTGTAAGAGAAAGCCCTGTTAGCCCAGCAACAAAGCGGTGTAGGGCAATAGCTCCGCGCTGTTCACGTGCCATCGTGGTCCAGTTCAAGGAGCGGTGGTTTCCTTCAGGAAATCTGCAGCAGTGGGAAGAGCTTAACTGTCTCTTGCGGTTTCCAGTCCGAGACCATCCCATGAGCTTTATTCCTTCACCCGTTTTTAGTCTGTTGGAGGTTTGCCATCGATTTAAACATTCAGGATCACACTTTGGAGAAGACGGAGCCTTCTGCTGCGGGATGTAGCTATGGGCACGAGCTATGTATATATGGGCTGGGCTGTAAGGAAGAGTGCATCGCTGCTGGTAGAAACTCTCTTTTGATCCAGTTCGTGGCTGTCAACTGCACTAATAGGGGAATTCTTCTTGCCATATTAAAATAGATAAAAGCAGTTACGCCCCTGGCAAAGCCGTAGATACAAGGCACTGTGAACACCCTGATGCCCCTTTCCTCTTCCAGCCATACGCTGGGTCGTGTAATGTCCTTACATCTGATCGGCTGTGACAATCTGTATGTTACGGATTCTCGCTCTTTGTCACCTTATTACAACCTCCCCTCTCCCCTACCTTTCATTAATTGTCTCTCAAAACTATCTCATCGCTGCTCTGATGATTTTTTCCAGTGGATAAGCCTGTTAGAGGTAATCTGGTTTGCTGAATTTCCTTTCCGCTGGGCAATCTCCTTAATAGCCGCCTCGGAGGATTTCATCGTGTTTGGTATCAGGATGTGGCTTCGTATAAATACTCTGTTTCTCCATGGTTCTTCTGCTGATTAAGGTCTGTTCTTTCTCCTAAATAAATTGTCTCATAAAATACTTCTGAGAGGGGAGAGCTTCATGGAGACTTAGCGTATGTTTGGTACGTCTACAGCAAATTGCTTTGGCTGAGATGGTCAAAATTCACTGTTGATTTTTGATGTGTCATCTTTGACAGTTCAGGGGCCAAAATAAAGCAAAGAAGAGAGATGAGGGAAGAGTTATAATCCTTAAAGGTGACATCCCTCGTAGTACAGGGTGTGGTGTCCTACATGATTGTGGGAGTATCCCCTTTGGGATGCCCCATGGAGAAAAGAAGGCAGCCAAAAGGCACATCCCTTCTCCTTTTATCTGTTTCCCCGCTATGCAGCAATCAATAGCATCATTTATTCTCTTTCAGAATTTTATCAGACTTCGCTGTAACCTGATAAGGACGTTTGCCACCACTGCGCCCTTTGAAAAAAAGCTCACTTTCAGCACTTTCAAAAACAAACCTCTCTCTTCTTATCTGGGCTTCTAGGATGCTTTTTCTTTTCCCTGTCCAAATCGGCGCTGGATGGAGTGTCAGGAGATTGCAGTTCTGTTCCTGGCGTGGCCAGCATGTTGCTGAATGATCTTCAGCAATTCATTTGATGTTTCTGCGCCTCGTTCTCACAAATAAGGATGCTGGTAATAACTTTCTATTGTTAAAGCTCTGGTAATAACTCTCCATTGTTAAAGCTCTTAAAGCTCTTGTATAGAAAGTGCTATATGGGAGTTAGAATAATTATTGTAATCACTTGCAAGCGGAGGCGCTGAAAATAAAAGTTTCTGCAATATAGGAACATAGTTCTTGTTGAAGGGAATTATTCTAATAATTTTGGCTGGAATGACCGATAAAATGTGAATAAGGCAACCGCTTCTATTGAATTTATAGTCAATGGGGAGCTAGATGATTGAAAGATATGAGATGTGTGGATGGTGTAGGTTTCCATTTAAGTTGTCCTGGGGAAAAAAGAAAGAAAGCCTCTACTTACTCTGGCTGATTGTGATCTTGCATAGCATCTGTACACCCTGTGGGTTCCTTGTACACAGCAGCAATGAGCCATTTTGGCCATTCTTAAAAAAAAAAAACAACCAAACCCACCACAAAACAAATGAAAACCCAACCCCCAAACCCCAACAAACCAACCCCAAACCAGTGACATTTCCCCTGTCGCTGCTCCTTCTTGGGCCGTGGCTGCACAAGTTGATCTCACGCAAGAAGGCAACTTCAAGCAGTAAAGGCAATAGAATGCTGACTGTGATTGTACGGTACCTAGATACGGCAGTTATAGGTGCAGTAGGATAATGGAGAAATAGAAATAGTTTGCTGTATACGTTTCTCCACTCCTGGCTCCCGCCCTGTCCCTTATTGCCTCTAATTTACAGCTTGCTAAAAATAGGTCTTGGAGAAGACTTGGGGCTGTTGAGACGGAGGCAGAGCAAGACCGTAAATCACTTGACAGCTCATTTCCTTACAGCAAATATCTTACTCTTATGACTATATGTTTAGATTAAAGCAGGAATAAAATGTAGCAAGAACTTGGTTTGGTTACTGCATGTTTCAGTTGTATTTCTTTTTCCTTTAATAAATAGTAGCATAAGTAGGTAGGAATGGGACAAATCCTGTAGGGAAGGCCTGAGCTGGATGTCAGTTTCTATCTTGCAGACATCTCGGATTTGGGGTTTTTTGGGTGCTGGTGCGGAGAGGAGAGCTGTGGTTAGCGCAGGAGCTGGGGTCGGAGTTGCAGCATTGCGCACAGCTCTGCGGGAGGAGCAGCGGTGCCCGCACAGAGTACCGTGGCACCGGCGCGGCTGGACTGGGTTATTTCACGTCCGTGAGATGATGGCGAATACGCCTCATTTCCACCTCTGCTAAGCCCTTTTAGCCTCTGTTTTCCCTGACTTTGTGCTCTGCAACCCTTCCAGCCCCATTCCTGCAGCTAGTGGGAGCGTTGCCAGTAATTCCAGCCGGGATGGGATCAAGACCTTGACGGTCGTTTCCTTTCCTTAGGCACGCGAGGATCTCCAGAGCTCTTTGCAAACACTGTTTCATCCAAGGCGCTCTCGTTAGGTGGGTCAGAGGCATTATTCAGCCGCTGGGTTAGTTTTATTCCTTTGGGATATTTGCTTTACGCTCTGGCTGGGGTGAGAGCCCAGCAGCCACAGCTGGGGCTGGTATTTTGGAAAGACGTGAGCGGCTCTTTCGGTAGACATCCATGTCCACCTGTGTCCACTGTAAAAGCCACATTTTAGAGGGATCTGCTGGAGGTTACCCATATTCTGATGTGTGTTTAGTTTCGCTGAATGCTACATCCCATGTAGCCAAAGCTGCTGTTCCTGGTCTTCATCGCCGCCGCAAAGGGACCAGCCAGAGGAAAGCAGATTGTGCCGGAGCCCCACGGTGCAAATAAAAGTCACGGGATCAAGCCTGTAATAACAGGCTTCATCTTCTGGTGCGGCAATATGTGTTTCAGATGAGTGAAATTAGAGCCTTGTCTTGCTGGATGCAGCTTCCGATAATCAGGTCCATTATCCTGACATCGCGCTGTTTTTTTCACAGCAAATATTTCGGTGGTGTTGTGCGCGGCGGGGTGTCTGCAGCCCGGGAGAGATGAGTCCTGCTTCCAGATCTGACAATAACCCGTGATAAGATCGCAGACAAGACTCTTCTTTCACCTGAACTGCTGTTTCCCGACCTTAACATCTTTGCAAGAAAAATGCTATATGACAGCCAGGGGTTATAGCGTTGCTGTAGACTTGCGCTATCTATCTACATTGCACAACAACAAGAAAAAGGAGTTATCAGTGTCCCAGGAGGCAGAGAACAAATTTAGGTCCAGATCTTGCATATGCTTATACAGCTAATTAGCTTTCCTCAATGGAGCCCATTCAGCCCATAGCACTTGTCCTTCATCTGTTCAGGACCGCGCGTGTGAATGCTTATTGAAACGCGAAGTCAATTGGCGTATTGTTGCACGTACATTATGTCTTGTGTTCTTCTTTGAAGTGAGGAACAGTCTTTCCATTATACAAACTTTTTTTTTTTTTTTATGTAATACAGCTATTGCTGTGAAATTGCGGGCCCAGGTAAATTTATGCTTTTCAGTTCCTGGGTCTGAAATTGCTGAGCTCGGCTGTTTTGGGGCAGGAAACATTTAGCAATATTTGTCATAGCGTGGGTTGATGTGGCTCCAGACGTGGATGTCGTGCCAGCTCCGGGAGTTTGAGTAATAGACACATAATGACTGATTACCCAATTGTTGTTGGGTGGCTGTATATCAGGACCTTTCTGTCTTAGCAATTAATCTGCTTGTTGATGAACGCTTGACCAGATCCTGTAGCCCTGCCGGCTCATTCGGCAGCAAAAATGGCAATGAGACTTTTATGACTTTTTGAATTGGAACTTTACTGATGCTGTTTAAGGGGGTAGGAGTAGGTAAAAATGAGCAAATCTTGTATGCAGCGGGAGGATATGAATGTGAAGTGTGATGTCCAGGTGGGCTCTGTGCCTTGAGCCGGCCGGGGACCTCCGGCCCATGTCAGTGCACGAGCTGCTTTTACATGGGTTCTACATTAAAACTGCCTTGTGATAGCTGCAACTGAGCTTAAAAAACAGAATTTACATAATGATTTTGTGTTAATGATATTAACATAATGGTACTAACAATAGCTTGTTAAAAGCAAATCTGCAGAGATTTCTTTCTTCTATCTGACCTTGAGTGCTGACGTTGAACTGGCTCAGTATTGCATTTTTATTTTTTTTTTTTACCCCTCCATGTTTGAACTTGAAAGGTTCTTTAATGCTCAGCTCAATGTTTCTGTTTTGGTTTTTGAATTCCTTATTATTTCCCATGGCTGTAATGTGCAGCGATACCCCGTGCCAGGTCATTTCCAGGACTTGGACCCGAATTCGATTCGGTAGCTGGAAGGCTCTGAGCCTCAGAAATGTTTGTACATGATTCAGTTCCTGGAGGACATCGGCTCATCCTTGGCTGCGGAGCATTGTACACGCGACTCTCCCTGTGCTTCCAGGCACTGTAAGAAGAGAAACGTGGAGGCAGGCTGTTCCCAGGATAGCCCTGCCTAAAACTTCCCGCCTGCATGGCTAATTCTGAGTTTTGTCTCCTTTCCCAGCCAGATTCTCTCTCTGAATCGTTATCAGATGCTAATTAGCATTCGTTCCCACCCAGCACCGGGGATATTTATTAAAGTTTTGAGGAAGCTTTGCACTTCTGGTGCTGTTGCAACCCTGCCGGTGAAATCTCCCGGTAATGCTGTCGCACCTCGGCTCTCCCGCCTTGTGCCGGTCTGTGGGTGCCCAGTGACCCCCAGTTGCTGAATTTCAGCCGTGCTCGGCTCAGGCATCTTGTGTTGAGTACGAGTTTTGGGATAAATAGGGTTAGGGCAGGATCTGCTGCAACTGGTGTGACGTCCAGCTCACTGGAGATGCTCCGGTTGCGGGGTCCTGGAGCCCGCGGAGTCGCTGGTGTTGACTGGAGACCCATTGCAACCCATAGTTTGAAACTCCAGTATAAGCCGCTGCCTGCCGGGTCCGTGCTCTGTATTACCCGAGTCAGCAGATGCCATCGTGCACTTGCTCGCTGCTGCTCCCCGCTTATTTTTATTTGCATGCCTGGGATTCTTGCGTTCAGCTCAGCAGCAATAAATGAGCCTATTTGCATAATGAATGGCTTGAAAACCTGCATCCCTGCAGTGTCTTGAGCCTTGCCCTTCAGAAGGGCCTGTTTTCCCGGGACAAGGTGGCATAATTCAAAAAAAAAGCTTCAATTCCTTTGGGAAATGGAAGTTTGGGTGAGAAGTACTGGGGTTAGTTTTCAGCTAATTTCTCCAGGGGTTGCGTGGTGCCCTTGCACGGCTCCGCGAGTGTGGCATCGCACGGGCTTTTGAAGCCAGCGGGGAAAATGCAGCGTATTGCTCCGTGTTATGGCTGGGGGTGTGTGTGCAATGGGCAAGAACTAAGGCGGGGAAAAAAAAGTGCTGGAAAAAGCTGCTCTGCTCCAGTTCCTGCTGGTCGTTTGCTGTAGAAGGAACTTTGTTGCTTTGTGCCTTGTTTTTTCATGCAAAGTTGCTGGGGTGGGGGTTGTCTTCGCTCCTGGGTGGGGAAGGCAGCCTGGTTTCTGTCCTTCACTCTGTAAGGAGAGGAAAAAAAAAAAAAAGGCACGCAAGCAGGTTTAATTTCCTCCCTGTGNAAAATATAAAAAAAGGCATTCAGCCCAATCCGTGCTCTCCCTTCTACTTAGTTCTCTGCCTGTTGCCATCCCTGAGCGGTACTGGCTCCTTTGGGATAACGTTCATTTAGTGCACCGTTGTCACCCTCCTGTAGCGGTGCTCCCACCAAGGACAACTCCATCAATAGGACGTGTGGCTCTTCGGGTAGAAAGGCTCAGCAGAGGCCGTGTTGGTGCTGGTGTGCCCAGAGGCACGTTAGTGCAAAAGCGGCAGTTTGGGAGGGGATTTTGGCTAAAAGATGAAGATCATGAACCTGGAAGATAGCAGGGGGAAGCCAGTGTCCAGAGCTGTGCATCGGCCCTGGCTCGGCGACGCCTCTGCTGCACAGGGGTTTCCTTGGCAGCTTTTTCATCTGGTCGTCTGGGTGTCCAGGAGCAAAATAATCATAGAATCATAGAATGGTTGGAGTTGGAAAAGGGCCTTAAAGACCATCCAGTGCCCTGGGCAGGGACACCTCCCCCCAGCCCAGGTTGCTCCAAGCCCCGTCCAACCTGGCCTTGAACACCTCCAGGGATGGGGCAGCCACAGGTTCTCGGGGCAACCTGCGCCAGGGGCTCACCGCCCTCACAGTGAAAAATTTCTTCCCAATATCTTATCTCAATCTCCCCTCTTTCAGTTTAAAACCATTCCCCCTCGTCCCATGGCTCCCCTTCCTGACCAAGAGTCCCTCCCCAGCTCTCCTGGAGCCCCTTTAGGCACTGGAAGGGGCTCTAAGGTCTCCCCAGAGCCTTCTCTTCTCCAGGCTGAACCCCCCCAACTCTCCCAGCCTGTCCTCCCAGCAGAGGGGCTCCAGCCCTCCCAGCATCTCGGGGGCCTCCTCTGGCCTGCTTGGGAGGTTGTTGGTCCCCCCCGATCCTAAAAGGAGGAGCACGGTTTGCCTTAATAATCCAGACAAGATGTGGGCCCCCAATCCTGTGTCCCGGTGGGCCCTTTTGGGGTGACCCCATCAGTGACCATGGTGCCACCAAATGCCAAACACCCCCATCCATGTTCTCCACCTGAAACTGGGGCCTCCCCTGAATATAGTGGGGTAGTTCCTCCCCCCCCATAGGGATCATGGAGCAGAAAACAGTGTAAATGGCCCCACACCAAGGCCCACCACCCCCAAAGGGGCAGGAGCCCTTGCTCACTGAGCACGGGGAGTCTTCTGCCATGTTCGCGTTGCTGAGAAGCCCTGTGGCTCGGCGGGTGATGGGTTTCCTAATCGTTTCTAGTACAAACAAAAAAAAAAGGGAGGATGAATAATGAGCCATGATAACTCTCCAGCAAGTGTTAGCATCCCACTTGCTCCGATAAGACGAAGACGTCGCTCCCTTTCAAGTCCCTTAAAAATGCTATCTGTGTTTCCAGGACTCTTACTGCAGAAATTCTGTGAGGCACCAGTTTCTGTTTGTTTTCCTTTAAGCTACTTTCAAATTTCTGGTTGGGAGTTAGTTGAACACGTAGCAAGCTTCACTTGGGGAGGAGGGGATGAGCGGAGTCGAGTCCTTAATAGCAAACGAATGTGAATCAAAATCTGATCCAAACCCCCTCATCTCTGCCCTGCACAAGAAAGCTCCACTTCAAGGAGTAAAAGTAGGAAAAAATAGGTTGGATTTAATTGCTTTGGATGCCCTGTTACAGCAGAAGTGCAAAAAGACGATAAAAGATGCAATTTAAAGCTCAGCGGCGGCGTGTTGGAAACACCAGTGCTGGCACGCCGGGAGATGGGTACTTTATCCCCAGCGCATCTCTGCTGAGTTAAGATAAATGTTGAGCTATTAAGTTCCTGGGAGCAGTAGGAGGTTGGGAGGAGGTCACTTACTGCTTCCCCTAGTTTGGGTTTGCCTCTGCGCTCCATCACTTGCTCTCTGGTGCTGTCAGGAGGATCCCCCCTTTCTCCTCCGAGGTTCCCCCAAAAGCACTGCGGGGGGGGGGCTCAGCACAGCCCGGCTGGAGGCACCCGGGGTGGGGGGTTACGTACCCCCAGCACTGCAGGACAAAACACTCAGTGACTGAAATAGTATTACTAGGGATGGCAGGCACCTTCCTGGGGCGGTGGGGGCCCCATCTCGCCACCCGTGGGGATGAATAAAGTTCGGGAAGGTGGGCTGGAGCGTGTCGTGCCATGCGGGCAGAGCTTGGGTGGCACCCGGGGTCTGGCGTTAGCATGGCTGTCTGCACTAAACTGCTTTTGAAGGGCTTTAAAACTCACGGTCACCTTCTGCTGAGCAACTTCTGGTAGAGTTGTGATGCTCAGTGTTGTCTGCCCGGGTGGAAACGGAGCGCGGAGTGCCAACAGCATCCCCAGATCCTGCGGGTACCGCAGCGTGGTTGCTGTTCTGTCCTGCCCCCCCCCCCCACTACCC
>VZSZ01011095.1:30804-47027 GCA_013398815.1 Ibidorhyncha struthersii
GCAGCGGGAAGATGTGGTGGGGAACGCAACCAGGCCAGTGGCTCTGCTCCCTCTCCCTGCACAAATCCTGATTTTTCTCCGGGCTGGGGAGGCTGTGCAACGCTCTGCCGGAAAAAAGTGAGGAAGGACAGAGGAGGGGAAGAAGATGAATCTCCCGCATTCATTATTCTGTACGCAAAGAACATCAAAAGCACTAATGGAAAAGCCTTTTTATATTTTTCATCAAAGCAGTTGTTCAGATTTGGCAGGCTGATTTCTTATCGGTAAAATATTTATGAATGAAGCAGCTGTGGGGCACTGCTTTTGGAGGACGGCAAGGAAACGCTCCCGCCCTCCTCGGTAAATACGTTTTATCCACTTGGCCCTTTTNAGTTGGGACTGAGTTCGCAAACGGCAGGTAGTAAGGTGTGTTTATTTTTTTCTTTTTTTATTTTGTCAGGAAGAGAGAGGGGGACAGCAGTACATCAGACCTCAGGGGACAGATGGGCTGGAGGGGGGCGGCACCCTGGTTTCCCTCCCCCAGAGCTTCCACATTTAACCCGAAAACCTCTTGACTTATTCCTATAGCTAGAAATTCACGAAGGGTTTTTCTTTCTACTAAGGAAGACGACTGCGCTGACCTAAATGAGGTTTAGCTTTTTTTCTTCTACCCACACGTAGGGAGCACGAAATGATTTATGAAGGTGTTTTGATCCCAGTTTATTAATTCCTAATCCTGATTTATTATTATTCTTTGTAATTTTTGCGTCGTCGCTTAGTGAGTAAGGTAGTCCGGAAAGCAGAGATGAAGAGCTGATACTGAATTTCTATTGAAATATCAGGTGCTTAGAAATAACGGGCTCGCAGGGGGAAACCTGCAGCACTCCTGTTTCTCTGAAGGGATGTGAAGAGAAGAGCGGCAGTCAGTATCAGCTTAAACTGCTGTGCCCGATCTCATGGGCAGTGATGCTCTCAATTTATTTCAATAAAAATAAACTGCTTTTCCTTTTGACTTTGTCCAGAAGACGGTAAATCCGATGCCGTTACAACTCAGTGTTTTGCACAGCGATCCTGTTGCTGCCCTGGAGAAGGTGAGCAGATACTGCGTCGCCGGGGACACGTGGGGTCCCAAGTTGGGGATGCCAGTTTTGGGATGCGGGGCGCTGAGCTGGGGCGGTGGGGGCACAGGGAGGAGCTGCTGTGCCTTTGGGGAGAATAATCTGGGAATTCTTGGGCGCTGCCAATGGCTCGGTGTGTGTCTGCAATGCCTAAGGAGGAACGCGGCTATTTAAAATTTAAAGCTGCGCTGCCATCGGGGTATTGTGTTCTTTAAATATAGATCCTTTGAAATGCGGTAACTTCGGTCGTTGAAGGATAGTAACAGTAATTGTATAAATATTTATGGCATGTAAATTAGCACAAATCAGTGGTGCAGAACTGGGATAATTCTTTGCAACTCTGAAAAGTTGTCTTGAAATCTCAAGTTTTGACCAGATGTATAGGTGGATCAGCCGATAAAAGTAGGAACAGTTGTCTGAGCTTGCTTCTATTTTTGAAAAGTGCGTTAATGGGCCAAAAGAGTGTACAGTCCCGAACCTGCGCTTCATGAAACAGAATTGCAGACCGCTTGCAGCTGAGGTTCGCAGGTCCCCGGCTGGTGCTCGCCGGTGTTCGAAGAGGGCGCACGTACGGTTATGTGCGTGAGTGGAAAGTCCTGGCGAGTCTCCCGAGGGGCCGTGAAGCCATCGCCTTCTGCATGGCAAACAGAGAGGAAACATAATGACATTTTGCGTTTGTTTGCTCTTTTAACGTTTCTTTTATTTTCTGTGTATTTTAATATTACAGCGCCTCTTAGCAGACTTCCTTATTAGATCCTCGTGTTGATTCAGCATCTGGTCAAACACCGTATAATCACTCCCCTCTGTCCAAATACCTCTTGGTAAGAGGAGTTCCCCATGAAGGAGCTCTCGCTGTCCTTAATGACCATCGTACCCTTTTTGGTCCTGGTGAAAGATGCCCTTGGTGATGCTTTTCCAGGGATGGGGTGTCAAAGGGAGGGCACGGGTGGCCACCACGCGTGTCCCCGTGGCGGAGAGGAGAAAGCCTCCCCCTGCCGAGCCCCCATGGCGTGTGCTTAATGGAGAAGATGTAAAACTTCGCTGGCTCGGCACGGTGTTGACTCTGGTCCTAGCACGGCTTCAGCAGCGAGCTGGAAGGAGACGGGCTATTAATCCTTCTGACATCCCCTTTGAATACCGTCGTATTTCAGTCCTGTTAAGCCGTTGGGACGTTGTTTATGGGGTTCTGTGCTGAAAGGGAGAGCTGTGCTGAGCCTGCAAAATGCCGCTTTACTTTTGCGACGCCCCCGCGAGAGCAGGCAGCTCGTCCTCGCCGCTGCCAGCAACCCGCCTCCGACCCCGAATCCTGCCCTGCGCAAAGCCTTGCGTGGTCGAGCATCGCCGGCTGCTTGGAAGTAATCACAGCTTTGAGGAAAATAACCTGGTTGTCACCCAGTGCCCCCAGTAACACAGCCAGTGGGTGCCCCTCTGCCTCCCCTCTCTCGGCCGCTGTCTCGCTGCTCGTCCTTCGCAGGGAGGTTGAACGAATCTGATTTTTGCGGGGCTGTGGGTTAGCATGTTTGTTAACGCGTGCGCGGCTTTCCTCCCCGTGCTTGCGTCTGGTTAAAAACACGGGACGTAAGGGCGTTGGCAAACACAGAGAGGAATATTTAACGCAGCCAAAGGTAGTCCCTGAATTGATGTATTCTTCTGAGCTAAATCCTTTGCTTTTGTTGTAATGTGGCTTGTTAACCAAGGCTAATCAGAAGGCCTGTCCACCAGACGGTGGAAGGCAGTGTGAGCGCAGCCTCCTAACGCTACGGGCTGAAACGTGGCGTGACGGCCCGTCGTATTCCATGCACATTTTGGGATGCGCTTAGCAGTCACGAGCCGACCGAACGGGACCCACGGGGGATGTGCGATGTGCTGGAGGTAACCCCGGTCGGTCCCCGCTCTCGCCGCAGCGATGGGGACGTGGCCGATGGAGCCGCTCCGTGAAACTGCCCGGCTCTTGCGGGCGGCTTCAGCGCGGGAGGGTGGAATGGGGAGCGTGAGGCGCTCTGTGGAGGGAGGGGAGCAGGATGGATCCTTGCCGGCAGCACTGGCCTCAGTGGCAGTTTCCCCAGCCTGTGCTTTATTAGTCGGGTTTTATTTCTTCCAGTTGGCGTTCCTAAAACCCAGCGTTTTCTTGCATCCATCTTGCTCGCATGTGTTTTTCTTAGCCTGTGGGGAGGAAAAATACCCCTCTGCTTATCTCTGCCCCGTCCCAGTACCAGCTTGGACATCTGTGCCAGGGAAACCAGGGCACAGCGGTGCTGGGACCGGGGGTAGGCGGAGGGGGCTGCACGGTCGGTTGTGTCACCAGTCACAAAAATCGCATTTAGCTGGGGGAAAAAACCCCAATTTTTCAACTGGGAGCCCAGAGTCCATGCTGGGTGGGTCTGAGGGCATCGAGCAGCAGCAATATTGAAGTCATACTTTCATCTAAGCACCCTGCGGCGAGTTTGCTGGGTGCAGGGGGCGGGGGGGCGACTGAGATGCTATGCTCGTAAAAGGGAGGAGAGGCGAATCCCACCCGTGGCGCGGTCCCACGTGGTGAATTTGTGGGTGCCTCCCCGGACGACCCTGCAGCTGGAGCTGCCGACCCCGCTCTGCACGGGAGTGGGTTGTGCTGATTTTTGGGGCAGGGAGCTCTCCTCCTTCGCCCTCCGTGGGCTGTAATTCCCTGGCATTACAACCTGCTGTTTTTCTAGCGTGCCTGAGGAGCCGGGAAATAACATCTAAGCCTAGAGGGACAGCACGGATGGGACCTCCCACGGGAGGAGAGATTAGGGCAAGGAATTAAAGTTGTAGTTTATTTCTGTTTTCCATCCCTCCCAGCCTAAAAAAATGGCCGCATTCCTGGGGATGCCTTTATTTTACAGCTTCGAGCTTGTGTTTTTTTTAAAAACCGGCGCATGCTGCCAGTTCCCATCACCTAATCAAAGCTCCTCTGTCGAAGGGCTGGCGTCAAATGAGCCGGCAGTCTCGTTATTACATCCCATTATACCCTCCGGCAACGGCTGTGCTTTATAACCGCCTAGGAAAGCTGACAGGTAACCAATGAGATGCATACTCCAGCGACAACCTCCTGCCCCCCCTGGGGAGCCAGGGACCCTCTCCGGTGCCGGAGCCGGGTCTCATTGTGGCTGGGTGCTTGCCGGGGAGCAGCTGGGGCCATTGTCCGCCCGGCCGCCCCGCTGCCGCTGAGCGCGGAGGCCATGGCGCAGCAAGGTTTGCTCTTTTGTTCCCTTCTAATTTCATTGTCCGTTCCGGGATGGATTGCCATTAGGTGCCCACGCGTTCGTTGGCTTGATGTAAAAGGGAAGAAGAGTCGCCCAGAGAAGGCTGAGCCAGAGAGATGGAGAAGGGAGGGGGGTGAGCTGGGAGGCTGGGGATGGAGGGGGGGGATGTCTGGCTAAATTTTATCATCGCAGCTAGTTATTGCAGCTCGGCATGGCCTGATGGTGTATTAATTCATACCTCCTTTTGCTGATGGGATCCAGCCCACAGCCTTATGACCACCACCCTTAAATCAGGGTAAGGCACTGCATGTGCTGCCGTATCTTTGGCACCAAAAAGAAAAGGAATTGTGTTGATTTTGGAGCAGTGTCTTCCCTCCATCCCTCCCCAGTGTTCATTTGTGGTGGTTTATTGTTTGTCATGATGAAGTATGGAGAGGCTGAAATATTTGGATGTTTTGTATTTTGGGGGTTTGTGCCTGGGGCAGGGCGGGGGGGTCCGGCTGGATATGAAGGGGTGAGGGATACATTGGGATTGGGAGGGATTTTGGGGTGGGCTGGGATAAAGCATAGCGCCTGGGATAACTTGGGGAGTTAGAGTTATTTGCTGGTTTATTACTGAGTTCGTCGTGGGCTGTTATTTTTTTACTCTTATTGCAAACATGAAAGTGATGCCAAACTTGGCTGGGCTCCGCTCCGGAGGCAGGTGCTGGTAAATCCAAGGATGGTGATGCATCAGTGAGCTGCAAGCGGTGTGTCCATCCAGGCGCGCAGGCATGGGCTGGGGTGGGGAGGGGGGGGAATATTGGCCGTGGCATCTCACTTCTGCAAGGAATTGAGATGTCATTATAGCAGCCCGAATAATCGGCTGTCAGCGAGTGCTGGGCGGCCTCGGGTGAGACCCGTGTGTCGGTCTGCTCCCTGCGCTCGCGTGCTTTGAAGCGTCGTTTGGTCTGAACCTCTTGCTGGGGGTGGGAGTTTGGGGCTGCGGAGGTCTGGGGGTGCGCGTTTGGGGCTGTGTCAGGACAATGCAAACCCACCCTGTGGGCAAACGGAGCTTTTGTGCCATTAAAGTGAATTTTGCCCTCCTCCTCTCATCTTCTGGCTCTGGGGGATGTGGCAGCCAGAGGGGCTCCAGGAATACATTTTATTCAACAAGAGGTCGCCATCAAATCCTCCAGCCCCTGAACGTGACAGCTGCTAAATCACCTGTTATTATGCAGAGGACAAAGCTGTCCGGGGTGAGCAAAGGAAAGATAAGGGTCTGAAACTGGGGGGAAGGAAGAGCATAGGAGTGGGAAAGAGATGGTGTCCTCCCGGCGAAGTCAAGAGCCGCCAGCAAAGCTGCCAGGACACGAGGGGTGGAGAAACCTCCCAGTGTGGTAAATAAGACCTCAAATGATGGTTGGATCCATCTGTCGATGCTTCAGACAGCACCCAGCCAAGAGCTGCAGCATCTAAAGACCAAGGAAGAGCCGCATCCAGGCCCATCAAGTTGGGTTGAATATTGCTCAATTCCTTCAAGACTGTCCTGCGTGGCCGTAAGGAAAGAAGTGGGGTGTAGACGTGGATTTCCACTCTGTGTGCTGATCCGTGATCATGTTACCCTGTGCCGGGCTGTCGGATGGGGGCTTTGCTCGCAGCCCTTTGCAGCTCTTCGTTCTGCAGCTCAGCTCGCCATGAAACGATGCGATCGAAACCCCAACAGCGTGTTTCTTGCCACCCGAGGGTTTCCCGCAAGCTGTTTGGCCTCCTGCAAGCTAAATCAGCAAAGCAAGAAGATGCTTCTAATAACCTATTGATGCTAAAAAGTTAATCCCCGGCTCCCAGCCTGGCATAGCTGTTGGACACGAACACCATGCAAGGAGCCGGGGAGCGCGCTGCGGCGCGGGAGCTGCTCCAGACCCGCTCTGGACGTGGCACGCAGCGGCGGGCGAAGTCGTTCTCTTGCGCTTCTGCGAAGCGCTTTGCTCCCCGGCGGTGCTATCTAAATAATATTAATAATTAAGGGCTCAAGCTGGGCGCGGATATGCTTCCCGGGGGCTGCCACCGTGCACTTAAGCAACTGCGCCCAGATGCCACCTCCTCTGCCTGATGGCCTTGCCCTTCCCTGGCAGCGGCGCATGAGGCGAGAGGAGCTGCAGCAATCGCAGCGGGAGCCCTTCTCAATATTTAAAGACTATTGATGGGCAAGTCGGGCTGGGATGTTACAAAAAAAAGAAATGTCTAGACAGAGCAGAAAGCGGGGAGGCTGCTTTCCCTCTGTGCGTGAGTTGCAGCAGGAGAAAACAAGCTGCTTTGTCGATTTATTTATTTTTTTTATTTTTTTTAATGAAAAAGTTGTGGTTTGCCCTATCCTGCAGCCCAGCTGACGATGCTGGGGAAGCGCATGGTGTTGCGGGAAAAAACTGTCCGGTGGCTCTAAATGCCTCCCAATGTCTGTCCTCGCCCACCCTGGGAGCAGTGGGACATCTTCCCAGCGCTTCGAGTTTCGCTGTGTTGTCAGTAATAGTTAAGGGAGAAGTAGGAGGAGGACTTGCGAAATAACTGTGGAAATAGGGCTTTTCGAGGAAGAAACACGCGTTGATGGGAAGAGAGAATCATTAATCAGAATCAAAGTAAATGGCTTTTCCTGTAAATCTAAATTTCAGGGGAAAGGCACACTTTACTTTCTTCTGCGACTATTGCAGCGGACAGCGTTCCCAAATTAAGCTCTTGCAATGGCAACGTTGTTTGTGATCGCTGTGATTTAGGTTATATATGTTAGAGAAGAGAGGGGGGCAGCTGCCGAAAGCCTGTTCTAAAAGTCGCTGCAGAGCATCGTCTAAAGAGGAGGCTTTTTAAAGTTGCTGTAAAACATGAGGTTAAAAGAAATCAAGCTCACTTTTCTCCAAGGACTGTAACATCCTTTTAGCCTTAATTCTGCTTAATATTGTGTCTGTCCTCTCTGGGTTGTGCTGTTAAGATTTAATGTGTTGCGGTACAGTTTTGTGACTTTAGAGAGGCATTTGAGGTCCGGGCGCTCTCGCGCTCTGCCCTTCCCCTTTCCTCACTGTTTTTTTGGTGAGGGAGCAACAGGGGGCAGCCCCTTCAGATACCCTGCTTTCTCCATTTCTCCCTTCTCCGCGTTCAGACAGTCCTTGTCTCTCCGTGCTATCGGGGCAGGGAGCCGCATTAATTTTACATATCTGTCTCTCCTGTCAATATTTGTGTCAGGAAAGCACTCGTGCAATTTCTAAGAGAAGTCACCGTCTCCCTTCACTGACCTTTTATTTCTTCTGTGGATGGAGCGTTTCTTCTTTAATATCCTCTGCAGTCTTTGTTTCAGCCACCGCTTATTCTCTTATCGCGTTTTATACACTCGCCTGTAATCTCCCCCCTTTGCATCTACATGTTTCCTCAAGTGCTTCCCTGCTCTTTAACCCTTGAGGGGCTGCTCGTGGTTCCTCTCACAGATGGCGATGGCCCGTGCTGGGTGCATCTGCTGAAGGGCACCATTAACAGTTGAGCATATTAATGTAATTTAAAACAGTTCTACTGCACAATTGCACTTGTCTTGAAGGAAAAGGCGCGCTGTCCAAGAGCGTCTCGCAGCCTGAAGAGGCGAGATGGTGCCCCGTGCCCTCTTCTCGTATCGCTTTCCATTGACGTAGGGTCTTGCTTTTACCCATCGCCAAGTCACCTTGGAGATACTGGAGTGAGGTGAAATCAGCCATTGGCTTTGGACCCGTTTCCAGATCAGAATGGCTGAGTGGCTGTAGCGGGACGGTGTTGCGTGTGTGATTTCTGCCGGCTCTCCTCACAGCTCAGCAAACCTGGTGGCACCGCTGTGCCGAAAGCTTGGCAGGGCACGCAGAGCTGCGTCTTTTACTTTAAGGCCATGAATTTCCTAGTAAATGTTCTCTGTTTTCTTTCTTGGTCTTTCTGGTGAGACCCCAACTGGAGTACTGCGTCCAGCTCTGGAGCCCCCAACATAGGAAAGAGATGGAGCTGTTGGAGCAGGGCCAGAGGAGGCCCCGGAGATGCTGGGAGGGCTGGAGCCCCTCTGCTGGGAGGACAGGCTGGGAGAGTTGGGGGGGTTCAGCCTGGAGAAGAGAAGGCTCTGGGGAGACCTTAGAGCCCCTTTCAGTGCCTAAAGGGGCTCCAGGAGAGCTGGAGAGGGACTCTTCATCAGGTAGTGGAGTGATAGGATGAGGAGTAACAGTTTTAAACTGAAAGAGGGGAGATTTAGGTGAGATATTAGGAAGAAATTCTTTAGCGTGAGGGTGGTGAGCCCCCAGCCCAGGTTCCCCCGAGAAGCTGTGGCTGCCCCATCCCTGGAGGTGTTCAAGGCCAGGTTGGACGGGGCTTGGAGCACCCTGGGCTGGGGGGAGGTGTCCCTGCCCAGGGCAGGGGGGTGGCACTGGGTGATCTTCAAGGTCCCTTCCAACCCAAACCATTCTATGATTCTTCTCTATTGTTGTATTCCATTTATCCCAGTACTTCAGTAGCAAGTTTACAGGTTTCTTATAAACAAGAAGAAAGAAAGCACGATGCATCATACTCCACATTTTTGGTAGAGAAAAGTTTGAGGCCCCCTTCACCTTTTTTTTTTTTTTTCAGGAAGGAAGAGGTTATTGGCTCTTCATTAAAATTTCAAAGCAGTAAGCAGGTTTTGTTGCTCTGGTGGCCATCCACAGGACCAAAACTCTCCTGGAGCTGCGTTGGCCCTTTTTGCCCTCTGCATGCCACGCATTCCTCGTGTCCGGATGAGCTGGGGTCTGGGAAGTCTCATTAGTTCCTCGTGACCCCCCCTGGCTTTTTGCCATTTTTCCAATGCGTCCATCCTTAGAGGAATCCCCCTTTTCTCTCAGGGTCCTGCGTTCAGCTTTTGGTTTACGAGAGGATGCCCTGGCAGAGAGCAATGGAAATTATTTTGATGACTTTAAGGGAATTAGAGGAGGTGACTGGGAGTTTCCTGGGTTGTTGATGGGAACAGACCGCTGTCTTCTCATTCAGCGTGTTAATTAAACCCACCCTCAAATAATCGCCACATGCATTACCTTGCTTTTGGCAGATTTACAGCCCTGCAAGAGCACAGGGAGGGAGACTTTGCCTAAAAATGCCCGCTCTGTTTTTTTTTTTTTACGAATAGTACTTGAGATTGTTAAGATAACGTAGTGGAGACCGCTAAGCAGATAAACACCGAAAGCAATGATGATTTGTCCTTGAAAAGCTCCGTGGGCGGTTCATGAGGAAAGGGGAGATGCATTGACTTGGACAGCTACTTATAGAAAACAGATGTGCAAGTTAGGAAACACAAGTGATAAATCCGAACCCGTATGGCAGCCCTCTCACGAGCATTTAGAGTCACAGCCGGCCATGAATGGCTCTCAGTTTCTTTTCGGGAAGAAGGAACTCGCCGTCGCTTGTAAAACGCGAAGATGGTTTTGTTTGTGTGTCCCCCCCCAACCTCCGCTCTTGTTGGATGGAGCAACCTACACCCTCCAGATGTTCCCCATGCGCTGGGTAGGGAAGGAGGAGTAGGGATGTGTATCATTGGGACAGGTTTAAGGTTTGTCCTTGGCAAATGCCAGGGCTGAAGGCACAAAACAAGTAGTGCAGGATCTGTGCTGGTTTGTGTAGCTGCAGGGGGCTGGCACTGGTGGGGTTGGCTTTCGGCAGCACCCACGGTTGGGTTGGATTTTAAGCAGTTGTGAAGTCTAGTTTCTTGAAAAACAACAACAACAACAACAACAACAAAAAGGGACTTCTTGACTTGCTGTCTCAGTGCCCTCCACGGCTTCTCTGCAAGGCTCAGGGATTCCTGCTCCCTCCCTGCCGAAACCGGCAGGACCCCTTGAGCGATGGACGTCTTGGAGGTACCTTCAGGACAACCCACGTCCTGCTGGTTTGGATCTCAGCTCTTTCCCTTTCTTCTCCCCTTTCTCAAGTTTATAGAGAGATGTAAATTCCAAGCTAACAATGGATGTATTATTTTTTCATACCCTTCTGAAAACTGCTTTTCAAGCAAGTTGGGGCTTAATGGGCTGTGTAACCTCCTCTGTGTTGGAAAGCCGCTTCTGCAGTCCTCCGCCTCCTCTCAGCCTGTGGCGTCTCCTGCTCATCAGCTCTTCTTAAGTCCTTTGTACAGGAATCTAATGGGTTTTATCGGTTATTGTCTTTAAGTGCGCGGTCTATGAAATTAGAGTCCTTTCCCCACAATATCATAAGGAGATTAAAAAGAAAGCCCAGATTTATGGGAAAGAGAGAATGAATATATTTATAACCTGAAGAAAGACTGTAGAAATTTATCATAAGCAGGCGTTTTAAACTTCGGATCCCAGTTTAACCCAATGATTACCGTTCAAGAACGGCTTTTTTTTTTTTCTTTTCTTTTCTGGAATTTGGTCTGGAGAGATGATCGTGGTGCAGTTCCCCCGTTTTTTGTCATTACCTTGGTCTTGCTGCTCGTGCCCTGGCAAGCCGATGTCCCCGTTACAGCAGGGCTGGGCTGTTGTTTTCTTTCCATCTCCTTTTTGATGTATTGCTGCACCCTAAATTAATTCCTTACCAATCCCGTTTGCAGCTCTGTAGAGTAAATGGGTCTCTGGAGGAGGGACTGCTTTGTTAACACTGACAAACTTCATGGTATAGCTGCGCACAAATGGACATAACTAAGGAAAAGAAGTGCCATGAAGTAATTAAGGAGTCCGGTGCTCTTTGCAGCCTGGCTAAAATCCATGTCCTCTTCCAGTGCTTGCCAAGAGTCCTGGTTTGGAAGGAAAACCTCAAAGCACTTAACGAGGCCACAGGTAGGAGGAGCGGTGAGGAATGAGGTCCCGGGCAGAGTTCTGGCTTGCCGCGGTTCATGGTTAACCTGCAGCAGCACCGTCCAGAGTCAGACACTTGCTTGGAAGCACATGGGGGGTCATCCAGGGACTCGTTCCACTCGCGGAGCAGTAGGTCCCTCCTCTCCTTAACTGCCGGTGAGCTGCTCCCTCCCCTGGGCTCTCCCAGGCTTATGGTTTGGTTTGTGGCTCTTGCTGATGGGAAGGTTTTGGCATGGAGCAAGCAGGATCATGAAGGTTGGCCTCCCACCCTATATGTGGGGGTTTTATATATACGCGTTGGTCTGTTGCAAGTCTGATATGCTGCCACTGCTGTGCTGGCCAGAATGGTGTTGTCTGCTCCTGCTCCTCTCCCATCTCTCCGTTTAAAGTTGGCATCTTGTACCTTATGCTGAAGACCGCGCATCATTTGGAGAGAAGCCATCCGTTCGTCCTGCTGGCACGGCACCTCGCGCCAGGGGGTGGCAGCCCTCGGGTGCCCTGCTGGGGCGTGGGGTGCTGCCACAGCGCGCAGCATCCTCTGGTGCTTCAGAAAAATCCCACCTGTGGTCATCTGGGCTGCTCTTGGGACTAGACGAGAAAGGCACATGTGTGGCGCTCCTGTGAATGAAGGCGTGTTAAACCTGGAAGTGATGACAGCTATGCCAAATTACCTGCTAAAATGACCTTGGTAATTATAACAGGGGAGTCAAATGAGGATAACGGGCTATCTAATAGCATAGACAAAGCTGTAATTTACTGAATAGAAGACCTTTAGAAACTTGCCAGGGCTAAGGACTTGTCTACAAAAGAGACTGGGACAACTCTTTAATAAACATGGTGAAACCCTGTTAATTAAGACATTTTTAAAGACAATTTAGTGCTCGCTTCAGATAAAAAGTGGTAGCATCTTCAAGAACTTGTTAACCCTGGTCTTTTCAGATACATTGCTGGTGTCGCTACGCTTTCTCAGGGTTTGAAGGAGGATTTTGTAACGTGAGGGCTGACTCTTCTCATGTGCTTTGTTTGCGTTAGGCGGGCTTAAGTCCGACTCCAAAATATCCCAAGAACCCAGAAGATCTGGGAGCTCAAATTCCCCCGGCGTCTTTGGAAATCCCAGCTGCCGTGCCTCCCGCCGAGTTTAAGTTTAGACGTTTTGCAGATGGCATTAAATCAAAATAGTTGCGGTCGGTCCTTTGGGGTTTCGTTTGTCAGTGGCAGCGGTTCATTTAAGGGCAGCGCTGACTTGTGTCCTCTGCATCCCGCTCGGCAGCGGAGCTCGGGGGGCTTTCTTTGTTTGGAAGGCAGCTGAGGAGGAGAGCTGGGCACGTAGAGAGATCAGTGTCAGCTCTCTCCAGCCTTCAGAAGAGCAATTGCTGGTGGCCGACGTCCTGCCTGGTGTAAACCTTTGCTCAGGGTTGGACCTAAGTTCTTGGTAAGGGGTCTAGAGGGTTTGGTGGACTCATCCTGGAAGCCACAGCTCCAGTACCTCCTGCCTCTGCCTGCATAGATCACGCTTGCTTTTAAGCTTTCTTTTGCAGTGGAAATGGTAGAAAAACGTGGAAATCCTGCCGTTGGGGAGCCAGCGTTTGCTGTGGCAGTTGGCATTGCCGAGCACTGTTTGTATTGATTGGAGCAGAGGCAATTAAGAGGCTCCCACTGCTTTCACTGGAGGTTTTTCTGCATAAGGAGGCTTGAAGCAGAGGGGAGGACCATTACAGCGTGTAAACACTGCGCAGGCGAGCGGCTGGGGTCTAGAGGCATCTCGCAGCCTCGTTGAAGCCTGAAATATTTGGTACTGACTGGCACGGGGGCCAGCAAGAATCCTGTTGGTTTTGCAGCACGTGTCTGGGGAAGGTGCCCTCCTCTCTTGCGAGGGGTGATGAGATGTGGAAATGCGGATGGACCCATCCCGGCTGCGTTTCATCTTAGAGGTTTTCCTACAATGCAAATTTCTCAAAAGGTCCTGAGTCCCGGACTTGCTCTCCTTAAATCTGCCCGTATTCCACGCAAGTCCTTTTTTCTGGTGGAAAGTTATTTCTGTTGGGGAGAAGGAGGGAGGAGGCTGAAGCTGTGAAAGGATCTTTTGCACAGGAGAGATGAGTCCTGTAGCATATAAATTATCCGTGTGGATAATCGTATGGCATTGCTTCCTTCTCCTCCATCCTGTGCTCTGCATTAGGTGTTGGCGTTGGCCACGGGCTCGGTCCTTGGCCGCCGGGACTTTGCTTGGTTCCCAGGGAGGAAATAGTTTCCTGGCAAGAGTTCGCGAGTGTGAAATGTAAGAATTTGGGATGGGTTTGTAGGAAGTTAATTTGATCGCTTGGCCAAGAGAGTGGGGTAATCCAGTTCTCATGTGTTTTTTAAATCTGTGTACTTTTGTCACGAAAGAAGAGAGTGGCAGCGAAGGAGCTTTGGTTCTCAGTGCATTAACACATCCCTTATTGTCCTGATGTCTTTAACATTTCTCTTTAAACATGATATTCTGCAGTGGCCCTTGGAGACCCCAAATCCTGTTTAGACAAAGTGAGCCTTGATGAAGCTGGACGTTTCTAATTCAGTAACGTGGCTGGGAGAAGGCTGGTGTGAAAATGCTGGAGAAAAAAGTAAAATGCGACCTACTCTCTCTCATGCCGCAACATCCCCTTTTCTCTTAAGCAGGATTACTTGCTGGAATTTCAAAATGTATGTTTTATTTAGTAGTAACGTGGATAGACTGCTCCTGTGATCATAGAATCATAGAATGATTCGAGTTGGAAGGGACCTTGAAGATCACCCAGTGCCACCCCCCTGCCCTGGGCAGGGACACCTCCCCCCAGCCCAGGTTGCTCCAAGCCCCGTCCAACCTGGCCTTGAACACCTCCAGGGATGGGGCAGCCACAGCTTCTCGGGGCAACCTGCCCCAGGGGCTCACCACCCTCACAGTGAAAAATTTCTTCCCGATATCTCATCTAAACCTCCCCTCTTCCAGTTTCAAGCTATCACCCCTCATCCTATCACTCCATGCCCTTGTAAAAAGTCCCTCCTCCTTGTAAAAAGTCCCAGCTCTCCTGGAGCCCCTTTAGGCACTGGAAGGCCACAATAAGGTCTCCCTGGAGCCTTCTCTCCTCCAGGCTGAATGCCCCCAACTCTCTCAGCCTGTCCTGATAGGAGAGAGGCTCCAGCCCTCGCAGCATCTTCATGGTCCTCCTCTGGACCCGCTCCAACAGGTGATGCTGACAAACTCTTGGAAAAGGCAGCAAAGCTGCAGATGTTCCCCAGCAGTGCCCCAAGGCTGCAGCCCTGGGGGCTCGTGCATCCTTACAGTCCTGGGAAATCAGTGGGAGCTGGTGGCAGTGGGGTGGGAAGAGCTGGAGGAGGGTGTTAAGGAGGCAGCAGTCGTTCCTGGCCTTGGAAGAGGAAACACAGCCCCCGTGGCGTGCTGGGTCGGGCAGGAGGGACGGGGCTGTCGGCTCCTCTGGAGAAAGGAAGTTTTGAAATTAAATAGGGATTGCAAAAATGCATCTCCTTACTTGAGACAAACCACACCAAACCACCCAAACTGGATCTCATTTTCACATTAAAATGATGCCTTTCCTCTCAGTTCTAATTCTGTTGGCATGAAAACTCGGTTGCTGCTATAATTGAGAAAAGGTGGAGGGAAACATGTTTTCTTTTGTTTTGCCTTCTTGTGCATTAGACAGCTTTGGGTACATACTCTGATTTTTCCCACTGAGGATTTAGTTTCTCTTTTAGTAAGGGGACTGAGAGACGGGAGTAACACCTGGGAACGCTTAAAACTCATCTTAGAAACTGTGGATGGCTCTGGTGCGTCTCCTAGAGCATAGGAGCATCCCATTTATTCTCTGAAGGTTTCCTCTTTCTGCTTTGAGCCGTGCCAGAAAAAACTCTGCCCAAGTCCGTCGAGCTGATAGAGCAGCACCGAAGCAAAAGAAAGCAAAATACAGCCCTTGCTCCGTGCTGGCCGGTCCGAAGGACTGAAACTGGGGCAGGTCTCTGGGCTGCGCAGAAGGAGCAGGAGGGGACCGCGGGGAAGGGCTCGGCGGCCTCAGCCGTGGCCGGCCCCAGCCAGAAAATACAACGTATTGGCACGCTAAGCCTCTTGTTTGCTCTAAGCTGTTTATTTTGCTGCTGAAGGGTTTTATAATCTATTTGGCTGAGTTGGAGGCAGCCAGCGAACGTTGTGGTCTGAAATTCCCTCCTACCTGTGTTAGAGATATGTATTTTATATATTTTTAATATATATATATGATTAACTAAGCATACATTTTAGTAAATGCATGTGTATTTACTGATGCGGAGCAAGGGGTATTTGTCTTTGATAGCGCAAAGCCCAGGTCCGAGGCCAGGTCAGTCCAAAGCAGGAATACCAGAAGCTTTCTGGAAGGCTGCCTCCCATCCGTTATAATATTACTAAACACCATAATCCTGTGAGCCTTCGCTTCGTAATACGATAATGAGTTATTAAAGACTAAGGCAGGGTATTTCGGGGAGGGAGAGTCTGAGGTTTTGGGTCTTTTTTTTTTTTTTTTTTTTTTTTCCCCTGCTGGGGGCTTTCCCTCCTGCCGTGGCTCAGCTATTTCTCTTGGTTATTGTCCATTCGTAAGATGTTGTTCCAGAAGTTAACATTTTTAAAGGCGATAAAACCACAATTTTCTGAATATTGCATGCCTTTTCCAGACAAGACGAACTGTTTTGCCTCATTCCCTGAGATACCAGCTTGCCTCACAGCCCTTAGGTCCTCTCCAGGGGGAAAAAAACAGGCTATTAGCTAAGAAATAGCAACGGATTATTGGAGTTTGAGCTGAAAGTGCAGTGTGGGCGATGGGAAAGGTGTTCCCGCGGCCACGCGTGTGCTCTGCTCCGCGTTACCACCCGGGAAAATGATGTTGTTTCCCTAAAAATGTTGGAAGCATCTTACAGCCACCTCCACGTCTTGGGTCGAGGGCGCACAGGACAATGTTTCTTGGAAATGCTGGTGAGGGAACGGTATCGTGCGAAGCGCCAGGGCTGCTGGGGGGCGGGGGAAGGAGCCGGTTCTTGCTTGGTTGGAAAATCAAGCAAGAATGAAAAAAAAAAAAAAAAGGAAAAAAAAA
>VZSZ01011095.1:47070-57974 GCA_013398815.1 Ibidorhyncha struthersii
GCCAGCCATTATTTGCAAACTCATTAACTTTGGTTTTGGGAGCTCTTGGCAGCTCTGGGCTATATTCAAATTGAAGGCAGATACTCACATAACCCCCCCACTCCGGAGTGGCGGGAAGCCTGGATGCTTTTTTTTTTATTGCAAAATACCTTTTTTTTTCTTTTTCTTTTTTTTTTTAAATCATCTTCCTTTTCTCTGATCAAAACCAAACACCTTGCAAAGTCAGGTCTGTTGCTGGTTTTTGCTTTGTTTGGGTTTTTAAAGCCCTTTGGATGGGGATGCGACTGCATCCTTTGGCCCACCACGCTGCCTCCTCCGGAGCACCGCTGCACCGCGAGGCACCGCTCTCCACACCGTGCCAGGATGTGGATTATTAACTATCGGTGGCAACCTGGAAGCTGATAAAGATCTTTTTTATTATTTTACAAGCACAATAATTACCACCCAGAGCTGTTTTCCTATAGCTTAAGTGCTCTGCCCCTCCTTTGGATATACGGGATACGCAGATTTGTCCTCAGTTTATTGAATACCGTCTGCAGAAACCGTGATTTCTCCCAGCATGCTGAATATCAAAGCATCACCTTTGAAGAGCTGTTCAAACCGGTTTTCTTCTCCCCCTAATTGGCAATGCAAAAGCTGAAGAAGGGGCAGAAGAGGAGATTTGAATTGATTTGCTCCGGCGCTCGTTAATCCATGTTGCGCTGAAGGACCCCTCCGCTTCGCTATCTGGCAGAAGACAGCCCGTCGTCATGCCGCGACGGCGCGGGGCAGAGGTCTGCGATGGGGAACCACGCTGTCAGCGTCGCAGTAGGCACCTGTACCCGTCTGCCTTATCGGGAGATGCTGTCAGCCGTGGGAAAACACAGGGGGATTCATCTTCACTGTGCCGGGTTTAACATATTGTGTGCTGGTGCCTCGTGCCGTTGGTACGCTCTTCCCATGCAATTTGTGTGCTCCTCGTGTGTGTGTGTGTGTGGGGGAGATTTCCTATGGAAAAGGATGGATAAATGACAAACTCATTGATCCAAGTCTGGCTGCAAAGTGGTAAGTGGGAGGTGGCAAAAAGCAAGGAGTTGTTTTCCATACCAAAAATAATAATAATACCCATGTAAATCTGAATCGGTATGAAAAATAGTAATTTCCAGGTGAATCCGCACAGATGCGTCACTGGCGCAGGAGGATGATGGTGCGGGGATGTGGGAACGGCAGCGCGTGGTGCGTACGGATAGGAGCGAGGGAGGGAGAAAGAGAAATAAATCCGGTACCTTCGTCTGTGGTGGAACTGTGGAAAGGGCCCTCCTGGATGTCATGTTTGAAACGCGCATGCTTTGGCCAACCGCTCCTCATACAGGGAGCAAAAAGGGAAGGGCTTTGTCCAGATGTGCAGCGGCCGTCTCCCCTGGCGGCACATCTGGGGGCAGGGGTTAGTGCAGAGCATGGAGGTCATCTCTGGTCCCCCCCGTGTTGGGGGGCCATGAGGTCCCCTTTGTGGTCGCATGGGCTCTGCCATTGTTCCCCTTCCGCGGCCGTCACCCCAGCGTGTGTGCCGCGGAGTTTGGACAGCCACCAAAAAGCTGCCTTGGGCACGGTGGAGCTGGAGGAAAGGTGGGAGAGCCCCCACCGCAGCGGTGGCTGAAGGGGACAGGAGGTTTGCAGAAGGTAGCGTGGGGATGAAGATACAATGCTCAGGGTGGGACAGGACAGCACTTCCCCTCCATGCCGATTTTTCTTTTTTTTTTTTTTTTTTTTTTTTTTTTTTTTCTTTGCTGGAATACATGTATTTTCTGGTGGTTACCTGCCTTGTCTTCCTTTGGGGCACAGCAAGTGACGTGTAAAGGACTCCCTCCTGGGTTTGGCTGATATAAATCTTGACAGCATGGAGATGTCTCCAGTGCACGGGATGCACCTCGGCTGCTGCCGAGGCCCAGAGACACGGTGGAAACCAAAGGGTGGGTGAAAAGGGGTGGAAGAGGTGATAAGCTCCATGGTTTGGGGTAGCTGAACCCTTTCTTCCAGGCTGTGCTTTCCATGGCAGCGTGTGCTGTAGGTCTGCAGATGCAAAGCCACTTGCTGGGCATCACCTTCGGGTGGTGCCTGTCTTGGTCCCACCACCAGCGTCTTGCCCGCTGTCTCGCAGTTCCATTGCAGGGGACCGTCACCACTCAGGTGGCACTTCAAGTGCCGATTCCAGCTGAATACCGACATAAATACACCGTGGCTGCATTTTTCTCTCTGGATTTCAAAAATGTGGTCTTTGGCATTATAGCTCACAAATGAGCAGATCGTGGTTCTTCCGTGGTAATGTATCTCTATCAATTTATTTCTCATTAAAAATTTTATGAGCTGCAGTAAAAGTCAATAGTGAGAAAACAGTGGGGCTTTATAACCTGTTAAATCAGGCCTCTGCTTCTCCGTACAGCCTTAGGCTGTCGTCGGGGTTTAGAGTGAAACCAAATCAATCCAGCAGCTGCGCGATGCTCGATACAAAAGAAGGGGGGAAAATCGTTGCATTTCCGTGACTCTTACTAAAGAGTTTGGCAAGTGGGTAGAGGGATCGATCTCTGGATGATCTGCATTACAGACAACTTTTTTTTTTTTTTTCTTCTCCTTTCTTTCTGTGCACATGAAAAGAAAAAAAAGAGGTTTGGGTTTGAGGGGAGCCTATGGTGAAAATATTCGTAATTAATAGTGGATTAGCACTAGAGCCATGCATTAGCTGGAAGAGCAGAAGACTGTGCCTCGTTTTGCCGGCAGGAGGGTGCAGCGGGGTTTGCCCCCACCCTGTCCCTCCCCGGCACCGGAGTCACCCGGCGTTTGCTCCGCTTGTGCTAACAGGAATTTATTCCCCCTACTTTTATTCTGATCAAATCTCATTCCTTGCAAACTCCACGTTCTCTCTTGCCCTCTACTTTCAGGGAAGGGCTCCACCGAATCTCGCCATCGGGGCTCTCAGGGCAGGAGCGGGGCGCACCCTGAGCGATGCTGCTGGAGGGATGGGGACGCCTTGTGCTGGTGCCACCGTCCCCGCCACGTCCCCTCCCCGCCATCCATGCGGCTCTGTCGCATCTGCAGGCTCTTGCTGCGGTCCCGCTTTGCTCTAAGCGCAGAGGAAGGCAGAAAAATCAATTCCCATCAGCTGAACAGTGCCCTTTGATTTATCGCCGGCAGAGGAAGAAATTCTTTATCTCCTTCTCCTGGAAGGGATTGCTTTGCTGTTTGCTGTTAGGGAGCGATGCTGTAACGGCCCCCTTCCTCCCAACCCTGGTATTTTGATAACCTTTACCATCCCAAAAAACAGTTCTCTCTCCTGTTTTTACTGCGAGACCTCTCTTTGGACTGAGCGATCACAGGTACTTAATTACTTCTTTAATTTTGAGCCGCCAGGCGGTGCAGCCGGTATCCCTGCAGGAGCGGAGCGTGTAGCGGGACACTACGTTAACTTCAAACACAAAGGGACACTGAGATGACAGTAACGCCCTGGATGGAGCCGGCTCGCAGCCATCCCCAAAGGGCCTCTGCTGACACGCAGACGTGTGGTATTTGATGGCATTTTCGCAATTAGTACTTTGCGTGAGGTCTGCTCGTAGCAGCAAAGCCGGTTAGCACCCGCACGAAGCTGAACCATGGTAGCGCTGTGACAGCGGTCTGGTCGGGACAGACAGATGGCACTCTGGGGACATCTGGACTGCGAGCGGGTATTTTTCCTCCTGTCATCCAAGGGATGCTCTAACCAGGGAAGAACATGCAGGTTTGGAGGCAAAACCGGCCTCATTTACGAGCAGCGTCCAGGGAACGTGATTGAAGTAAGTGGGAGGAATGTGCCTAGAGGTTTCGAGAACGCCTCAGAAATCCCTCGCTGTATTTTTTCTGGCACTGTGTAACCCCCTCCTTTGGGGCCGTTTAGTGTAAAATCAGAGCTCCGCAGTCAGCCCTGCTGAAGCCACCATGAAGAGTGGAGTCAATAGAGGTGTCACCTCCAGCAGTGGCACAGGACGGCGTCCAGGCGGGTTTGGGATGTCTCCAGAGTGGGAGACTCCCCCACCTCTCTGGGCAGCCTGTGCCAGTGCTCTGCCACCCTCACAGGAGAGAAGTCCCTCCTCAGGTTTAGATGGAACTTCCCGTGTTCAGGTTTGTGCCTGTTACCTCTTGTCCCGTCACTGGGCACCACTGAGAAAAGACTGTTCCCACCCCCCTGGCACCCTCCCTTTAAGTATTTATAAGCGTTGATAAGATCCCCCCTCAGTCTTCTCTTCTCCAGACTAAAGAGACCCAAGTCCCTCAGCCTTTCCTCATCAGAGAGATACTCCAGTCCCCTCAGCATCTTCATAGTCCTTTGCTGGACCCTCTCCAGCAGTTCCCTGTCCCTCTTGACCCGGGGAGCCCACAGCTGGACACGGCGCTCCAGATGTGGCCTCCCCAGGGCAGAGCAGAGGGGGAGGATGGCCTCGCTCCACCTGCTGGCCACACTCTTCTTGATGCCCCCCAGGATGCCATTGGCCTTCTTGGCCGCCAGGGCACACTGCTGGCTCATGGGCATCCTGTTGGCCACCAGGACTCCCAGGTCCCTTTCCACAGAGCTGCTCTCCAGCAGGTCAGCCCCCAACCTGTGCAGGTGCATGGGGTTATTCCTCCCCAGGTGCGGTACCCCACACTTGCCCGTGTTGAACTTCCTAAGGTTCCTCTCCGCCCAACTCTCCAGCCTGTCCAGGTCATGCTGAATGGTGGCACAGCCCTCTGGCATGTCAGCCACCCCTCCCAGCTTTGTGTCGTCAGCAAACTTGCTGAGGGTACACTCCATCCCTTCATCCAGGTCATCAGTGAATATATTGAACAGGACTGGACCCAGTATGGACCCCTGGAGAACAGGGCTGGGAATGGGCTGTGTCCGGCCTGTAAATCACAGGGAGGAAAGAAATGCCGTTTGAAAGAGGAAAAATAGCTGTCGTCGGTGTGTTTGTGTGAGTGGAACAAAGCTGAGACAGCCCTTGCAGGTGTCTGGGCGCAGAAACACTCTCCCCCACGTGCAGTGATGAATCCTCTTGTCTGCTGTGGTGGGTAGCAAAGGTTCAGCTCTTCTCCGTGGCTCATGGTGGCTTTGGTGCTGTGCTCTCTTGGCAGCTTGTTGAAGTTACTCGTAGTCCTTAGACTTCAGAGTCTATTCTTGCAGCTGGCTGGGGTTACCTAGCATATAGAGGAGCCCCTCTCCTATGGGGAAAGGCTGAGAGATTTGGGGTTGTTCAGCCTGGAGAAGAGAAGGCTCTGGAGAGACCTTATTGCAGCCTTCCTGTCCCTAAAGGGGGCCAACAGGGGAGCCGGGGAAGGACTATTTACAAGGGCCTGTAGTGATAGGACGAGGGGGAATGGCTTCAAACGGGACGAGGGTAGGTTTAGATTAAACACTAGGAAGAAATGTTTCCCTGTGCGGGCGGTGAGCCCCTGGCGCAGGTTGCCCCGAGAAGCTGTGGCTGCCCCATCCCTGGAGGTGTTCAAGGCCAGGTTGGACGGGGCTTGGAGTGACCTGGGCTGGGGGGAGGTGTCCCTGCCCAGGGCAGGGGGGGGGACTGGATGGTCTTCAAGGTCCCTTCCAACCCAAACCATTCTATGAGTCTATGATTTTGGGGCTGCAAATCAAAAATAGCACCGCTGCACAGAGCAGAGGGGACTGTCTTGGTCCTCCTTGCTCCAACTCCTCTTGCTCCAACTCCTACGCAGTTGGACTAGATGATCCTTGTAGATCCCTTCCAACTGAAATACTCTATTCTTTCTGGTTTTGTGTTGTTGTTTGTTTTGTTTTGGTTTGGTTTTTTTTAATTCTATTCTCCTTGCCTTCTAACACTGGTCGCCTCTCTTGTTGAGGTAAATCACTGCACTGCCACAGAGAGTAGAGGTAGATGCGTTGACTTATAACTGTTGAAGGTTTTTCCCTTCCTTCATCTTCCAGCTGAGGTCCAGAGCAGCAGTGGGAGATGGGCACACCAGAAATCAGACCTGACAATGCTCTTCTTACCGGGGAATGATGTGAATTGTAATGACTGCAGGGCGATGTTTTAATTATGTGTAATTGCTAAAGCAGGTTAGTGGCCAAATGAGCAACTGCAGATGCGCAACTGGCCTAATTCGTTAGCAGCAAGTGTGAGGTGATACCCTGACAATGTGATTAGTGCTAATTTTGCATTTCTGCCAAATAATCCTCTCCCTTTCGGGGTCTGACGTTGCTTCTGGTCCCTGTCCCTCCCGGTGGGAGGCTGACAGCGGTAGCAGGAGGTGGGTGGCCGTTGCTTGGTCTGCCGAAGCTCTCCTCGATGGACACGCAAGGCGAATTCTTCGTGCTGAAGTTGCTCTGATCGATACCTTCCCCGCAGGGTGACTGATTTGCAGATGGTTTTGTACGTGGGCGATACCAGGACTGCGCAGCAGCAATATGTGTGATTTAGGGAAGAGGGAGAGAATTCAGACCGTCTCAATAGCACTTAGTGTCAAAATTAGCTTGTCTCCCCTTTTAGTTACTCTGATAGCGTTTATTTGTGTGGTTTTCTAGGACATCAAGGTTTTGCATTCTCCGCAATCCATCAGTTTAATTCCCTCTTTAAAGCAGTGATCATGAGTCTTAAAATAGAAAAAAGAAAGCAGCCTGATAGGCAGCAGGGAGCTTGTTTCCAGCCTCAGGCAGCGCAGCTGCAGGCATGAAGTTCTCCTGGAGGAGAACCACCTGGGGTGGTCATGCCCCACCAGCAGTCCTAGGTGTTTTGGGCAAATCCCAGGGGTTTTTGAGCAGTGGTTTTGCACAGATGAACTTCAGGACTTTGTGAATAAAGAGAATTTCTTTATAAGCCAGCCGTGGGCTGGTTTTGCATAGCTGGTGGGTGATATCTACTCCGCTTGGGCTTGGATGAAGCTCCTGATTCTGAGCACCTGCCTTGAATGCCTTCCCTTGGGTCTTTGTTCGTTAGCAGGTAACGGGGAAAGTGGGAACATCTGAAGGGAATGGGGGTGGGTCTTGAAAAACCTGCCTGGCAGAGGCTGCTGCCCACAGCTCTGGAGGCAGCGGGGCGAGCGGAGCCCGTGGAGCGCTCCTTACACCCCTGGGCCGGCCGCGGTGCAGAAGTGCTCGGTTATTGATGGCCGGAGGTCAGCTCAAGGTAGGTTGGTGACAAAATCCGGTCATTTTATGAGTGAGGCATATCAGATTTTTAACAGACGTGCCAGTGAAGGTAAATGAAATGCAGAGGTGGTGAATCCTGTGGAGCAGGACCATCCCTCTGGGCTCTGGGGATGAGGTGTGTGGTGGGGAGTCAACCTCAGATATCTGAGACTGGTGTTAGTTTGGGCTGGATTCTGGTTTTAGAATGAAGGTAACTCAATTTAAACTATTGTGGTTGATTTAATCCGGATTTCTTTTGCGCGATTTAATGTGAATTTTGGCATAGGGGACTTCTGACTTGCGGTCTCTTGTCGTTTCACTGGTGCTTTCTGTCCCCGTTTGCCGAATCCTGCTGTGATAACCATATAGAAAACTCCCAAAAAGTAAAATTTAAGGGGGAATAAAGGCAAGAAGGTCTATTGGACTTGTGCAGAGCTCAGCCAAGGACCAGAATGTATCCGATGTGCTGCGGACTGAGTTTCTTTCTGCAGGATTTTACAACGTGAGGCAATTACAGAGCTAAACGGCATTCTTTAAGAAGATTATAATTCTGCCTCCAGTACAGACGGCCTTTCTGCGAGGGCATCCCAATCTGGGCTGTGGCGGTTCTCTGGTGTATTGGGGTTGAACCAGGTCATTAGTGTTGTTGCAGCATTAATTACCCCAAAAGCAAAAGGTTAATTTGAAGTTTTGTGGGTTGCAGAAGGTACTGGGGAGAGCGAAGCCTTTAATTTGCTGCCGTCGTGTAGATGCAATAGTAAAGATATGTTTTTGCAGGAATGGTCGGTGAAAAGGGTTGGTGTGCTGGATCCAAGGAGATGGCAGGGTCTCTGAGCACCACTGCTTTCTGGAAGCCAAAATAAACGCAAACCTCCATATCTCTTGTATTGATTTTGCTGTGTATCCTGAATTTAAAAAAAAAAAAAAAAAGGGCAGGAGGGATGGAGATTTGTCAAAATGAATTATTAAAAATAGGCATACTTCAGATTTTCTTCCAGGCTGAGAAAGCAAAGCATGTCCTCCTTCACTATGATATAGCTGCTTTTTTATCTGTTTTTTTCTTGTTCCAAGGAAGCATTTCCAGCCAGTGGGCATGCAGTTATCGCTCCGCAATAACTCAGCGAACATCAGATTTCTGCCACAAATCTTCTGAGAACAGCCGGAATCAATAGATGGTGTTTGTTTGTTTTGATACAGCAAAGCAAGGGGGAAAGAAACAATCAGGCAGGTGAGGGAAAACAAGAGCTTCAGCAGAATTTGTTTATATAGAGTTGTTGGGCTTGGTTTTTTTTTGTTTTGTTTTTTTAAAAAAAAAAACAAACCCACAAAGCGAAGGCGCCCATCAGATTGGATTTGGATTTCCAGCCCGGATTCAAAACGCACACGATGCTCCCGAGCACAAAGACCGCCTTTCACACGCTGCTCAAAGGAAAGATTTGTGCTTTTCTTGCCGCCACTCCCCGAGGAATATTTGAATTATCATGCCCTGCCTGCCGTTCCCACCTGCCAGCTCCCTTACGGCTGCGAGGAGGAGGGGTCCCGCAAAGGTGGCCCCAGCGCTGAGCACAGGGGGGCAGGATGGGGGGCTGGAAACCTCGGGGACCTGCGAGATGTTATTTCCCCCCCCGGGATGGTGACTACCTGTGCGAAACGCTGCTTAAAATTTGCCCCCTCTTGCTTGGTGCAGGAGGAGCTGCTGTGGCTTCGTGGTTTCATCGGGTGCTTTTTGCTTCCTGAACAGTCCCGTGGCTTTTGTCCTGCTGCAGAGCCCCCCAGACCCCCTAATCTTGCCCGTCCCAAACCCTTGTCGAAGCCCTGATGCTGGTGGGAGCCAGCTTGGGAGGAGAAGGTGGAGACCTCGGAAAGATGTAGAGCATCAGTCTGCTTAATGGTGTAATTAGAGCTGGCCAAATTAATCACGGGAGATAAAATTGTCCCGTGAATTTAGCTCTTTTTTGTGTGTGAATTAATCGCAACCCCATTCAGGTTTCGGTGCCCGTGCTGGCTACTGATCTGTTTATAGCCCGGGTCGATAATTCCTTGCCCAGCGGATAATTCACAAACCGTCTGTGTCGGTGTTGATTTGCTGCGGGGACTCAGTCCCCCCCGAGTTTGTTGTGTTGTGGTTCCCCAGTCGAAGGGATGGAGTGGCAAACGGCGGGTGCCGTCATCTGCCCGTGGATGCCAGTAAACCCATCGATCAAAATATTACAGCTGGGTGGTGGTGATGGAGAGCCGGTGCGTCCTCCCCTGGACATCCAGTGTCTGTGTGTACAATGAAAGGGGAATTTGTCCCCACTAGGTGTGGGGGGGACACACACAACTAATGCCACATGTCCTCCCTTTGTTCAGCAGAGGAAGGGGAGAATCTCTCTAAATCCCTTACCGTTATTAAAACTGGGGTTTGCTGCTTGTTCTGAAGTCGTAGCTAACTTTAAACATCTTGTGATGCTTTTGGAAGAGCCGCCCTTTAAAAGTTGATCTTTTTGCTCCTGTTGCTGCAGCCCTCGTCTTTAATACTGACTTGCTGAGGAGCGTTCAGCTGCAGAGCGGAGGAGTTGAATAGGTTTCACTTTCACTTGGATGTAGCAGGCGTGCAGAAATTATCACCAATTAAAGCGTGTTTGACACCGTACAAACCAAACGTGCTCGGGTACGTCCTTTCCCTGTGTTATTGGAGAGGTTCGTAGGAGAATTAAATTGGCTTGAGGGTGGGGGGAAAGAGAGTTTGGGAGGGACTGTGCCCCCAAAAGCACATCGTGCAGCTGCCCCCCCACCCCCCAATCCTGGCAGCCTCAGGAAGGGAAAAATCACCCCCGATTTAGAGCCACGGTGTATTTTCAGGGCGGGATGTGCAGTACCTGGGGTCAGGTTTGCAGTACTTGCAGCCAGAGCAATGGTATCCGTGCGTCCGGAGCGCTGCCGGCATGCCAAGTGGCTGGCTAATGCATCTCCCTCTGGGGTTGCCCATTGATTTCAGGGTTTATCCCAGGCTGGGAGCGGGGTCGGGGACCTGTGCGAAGCAGGAGGAGATACAGTTTTTGTTGTACGCCCATTTCAAAGCGACTTTGTAGATAGCGATCTTCCCTTCATCGCGATGCTCGCAGCGATAGAGCGAGAAGGGTGGAAAAATCCGAAGAGAAATCCAAACAGACTTTTTTGCTGCCTGTTCCCCCCGGCTGGGCAGGGAGGGGTGGGAAGCAGCAGGAGGGGGTGCCTGCCCCAAAACGGGGGGGTTCCCTGCCCCCGTATTGCAGAGCCGGCACCTGCTGCTTGTGGTGGTCGGCATTTTCCCAGCCGTGGGATTAGGATGCGTGGCTGGGGGTATTTAAGTGTTTAATGAATGCTAATGGGCACCGGCTGGGATTGAGGAAGGTAGCAGTATTCAAAGGGACTTTCAGTGGGATTTAGGCACCTAACCGGCTTAGGTGCTTCTGAAAATCCCGCTAAGCTCTTAAATAGCTGCTGAAAAGGTCCCCTGAAGTGGGGGATCCAGCCCTCCACGCGTCCCCCAGCGTGTGGCTTGCAGGGGTGCCAATGGGGAAAATCCTCCTTGCTCCCTAAATGAGCCCAAGGCTGCTGGTAAGGAATAAAACTGAGTGGTCCGCTCCGTGCCTGCCATCCTTTTCCTGGATCACCCCGTCCCTAGCTCAGACAGCATCCAGGAGAGCAGACGTACTCATTCTAAAATGCCTTTTTTCCCCTCTTACCACCCTTGGCATGTTTGTTTTTTATCCCCCCCCCCCCCCCGCCTCTTATATAT
>VZSZ01011096.1:0-32439 GCA_013398815.1 Ibidorhyncha struthersii
GCCTGAGGGATGGGATGTCATCCAGAGGGACCTGGACAGGCTTGAGAAATGGGTCTGTGTGAACCTCATGAGGTTCCACAATGCCAAGTGCAGGGTCCAGCACCTGGCTCAGGGAAACCCCCAGTATCAACACAGGCTGGGGGATGAAGGGATTGAGAGCAGCCCTGCTGAGAATCACTTGAGGGTACTGGTGGATGAAAACATGGCAATGTGTGCTTGCAGCCCAGAAGGCCGACCGTATCCTGGGCTGCATCAAAAGAAGCATGGCCAGCAGGTCGAGAGAGGTGATTCTGCCCGTCTGCTCCACTCTGGTGAGACCCTGCCTGGAGTACTGCATCCAGCTCTGGAGCCCTCTGCACAGGAAAGACATGGACCTGTTGGAGCAAGGCAACACACATCTTTTAATATCTCCAGGTGAAGGCTGGACACAATTCTTGAGTATAATAAATCAAATGTGAAAAACACTTATATGGATTAATATAAGAGTAATGTGGTTTAAAAAATATCTTTTAAATTTTGTAATTTATCTTGGAAGTAGTACGTAACGATCATCTTGGGCCTTAAGTTGTTCTGTGAAAACATTCCAGGTAAGCCACCTTCATGTTTGTGTTGGATTAGTGGAACACCTTGTAATAAAATATTTGACCATAATAAAACCAGGAACTTTCAACTGACACTTTGCAATACTAAGTAAATTTTTAAAATAGGTCTTGTATCTTGAGCAATGAGCTAGTATTTAATTGCTAGAATTTCAATGCATAATGAATTAGGCAGAAGGATGTTACCAGAATTAATTTAATAATAAAGAAGGAAGTTTGGTTTTTACACGTCTTCCCTCCAGATGAAAGAGACCTTAATCATTTTACTTGGGATAGTAGCAACCTACGGCTATTTTAACATAAACTGCACACTGAAAATAGAACACTTCAAATGATTCATTCAATCAGGTCAAAATGACAAACTTTCATAAAATGTTGTCCCTCTGTCTTCACTAGCCATAATAATTGCTGTCAGCTGAACTTCTGCACAAATATTATAAATCTTCCTTTGGTTTTAAAAATGAAGGATAAAAATTACTTAATGTAAAAATAATTTCAAGTTCATGTTAGAGATAAATATTACTTTTGACACATTGCTGTGTAGTCTTGTGCACTCTTAGATCTCA
Organism: Ibidorhyncha struthersii; assembly: GCA_013398815.1. Lineage (NCBI taxonomy): Eukaryota > Metazoa > Chordata > Aves > Charadriiformes > Charadriidae > Ibidorhyncha > Ibidorhyncha struthersii. The sequence continues at coordinate 1,166 of VZSZ01011096.1, forward strand.
AAAAAAAAGTACAAGGTCAAAACATTTGTTTCTGATGACCTATCTATTTTACTAGAAATATTGTCAAAAGAAATGATAACCAGATTTTGACACTTGTCCTGGGAGTGTCATCCAGGATCTCTATAAAATATAACCCATCAGAAAAATCAGGCAAAAAGTCATAAGTGTAATACTCATTCAATACTTCTGTAAGGTATAGATCATCTTACAGTGCTAAGTTTTGGGATCAGGACACTAATATGAAAAAGAAGTACCAGCCCTTGATGACCTTTGCCATGGGTTTTGGGAGGTATTCTTAAAAAAAAAAAAACAAAACAAAACAAACAAAAAAAACCACAAAAAACCAAAAGAAAAAAAACAAAACAGGCAAGGAAACAAAAAACCCCAAACATCAAAATAATTTCTGGCCATCCGTGTGACTTGAGGTGTTTCAATGGAAACTAGGGCAGGGTGCTGGGAGCAGGATATCAAGCTAGGGTGAAAGCTGTGTCAAAAACTGAAGATGAAAAGAGTGGGTAACATCTGAAGAATGCTGTCTAGAACCAGAGAAACTACATCATTAGGAACACATCCAGCTCAAGGCACGGACAGGAAATAGGTTTAGAATAGTTACCAAATATGTTTCCAGGTTTGATAAGCTTATGGCTCTTTGTGATAGTTAAGAGATCTACTATGGTCAAAAATATCTGGAAGAGCAGGGGCAGTCACAAGACCAGCACCATCCTTTAGCACCTTCAGTCTTACTGTGGAATGGCTGGAAGCAAAACAATTGAGGTCACGATGGCTAGGAGCAGCACTGAGGCAAAGCCAGTTCAGTAGAGCTTGCAGTGCTTTGACGGGCACAGAAGGGAGATAAGCTCAAATTAAAAAGGAGCTGCTGGCTGTGTTCTCTGCCACAGAATCACAGAATCATGGAATTTTCAGAGTTAGAAGGGACCTCTAGAGATCATCTAGTCCAACTCCCCTGCTAAAGCAGGATTGCTTAGAGCAGTTTACTCAAGACTGCATCCAGGCGGGTCTTGAAAATCTCCAGAGAAGGGGACTCCACGACCTCCCTGGGCAGCCTGTGCCAGTGCTCTGTCACCCTAACTGTAAAGATGTTTTTTCTTGTGTTTGAATGGAACTTCCTATGTTCCAAATTGTGCCCGTTGCCCCTTGTCCTGTCACTAGGAACCACTGAAAAGAGTCTGGCTCCATCCTCCTTCAACCCACCCTTCAGATATTTATAAGCAATAATAAGGTCTCCCCTCAGTCTTCTCTTCGCCAGGCTAAGCAGTCCCAGCTCCCTCAGCCTTTCCTCATAAGGGAGATGCTCCAGTCCCTCAGTCATCTTTGTTGCCCTATGCTGGACTCTCTCCAGTAGTTCCCTGTCTCTCTTGAACTGGGGAGCCCAGAACTGGACACAGTATTCCAGTTGTGGCCTCACCAGTGCAGAGTAGAGGGGGAGAATGACCTCCGTCATTCCACACTCTTCCCTATGCAGCCCAGGATTCCGCTGGCCTTCCTGGCAATGGGGGCACGTTGCTGGCTCATGGATAATTTACTATCTACCAGGATAGATAGGATATCTACCCCAGATCCTTCTCCTCAGAACTGCTTGTTTATTGCAGAATGAGCTTGTCAGTTCCTCTTGGGGCACCAGATGCTGTTCAAAAGCACAGCCTGTTCAAAAGCCATTAGGAAGCCTTATGAAGCTAGTGCTGAAGGCAGACTTGTTAGATGCATACCAGTCCAATGAGGTGATGATAAGGTACTCCTCAAAACAGTCATGGCACAGGATACGTTGCACATGCTGTCTAGACAACAGTGTAGACAATTTTTTGGAACAGAAGAAAATCTACTAATGTGCTTCAATATATCTTTTTTGACACTCATGAAGTATGTTTTGCTACAATGGACTCATTGAGGGAGGGGAGAAAAAAGGTATTTCTGGGATATTTAAGAGGTGATAAAAGATAGGTGCGACATGTAGGTATACAGAATACATGATATGATGATGATATATCCACAGGCTGGTTATGTATTAATAGATTTCAGCGCAAACAATTGGAAAAAGACACAAAAAATGTGATAAACTGACTAAAAGGGAAGAGGTAACAATTAGTATGGACCCTAAATGGAGGATAGGATATTGTAAAGAAAATAAGTTTAGATCCTGCAATGCTCCCTCTTCTTCAAAAGGATCTAGTTTACTTTTACAAGTATGGAGGCCTTTCATTTTATTTGCAGAGCACAGCTGATGGAACATATTTCGTCTTCATCTCTCATTTCATAAAGACCTCATCTTGGTCTTGTTGAAATACTTGCTGGAAATCAAGGGTGAATTCTTTGCTTAGCATGCTTACAGGGAAGATAACTGCTTCATACCTGCTTTTTTTCCATTTCTCTAGGGTTTTGCTGGGGGTTCCTTGTTTATTTTGGAATTCCAATCAGATACATCTCCATATTTCAAAGAGAATTTAGTTGTGCTAAAACACCAAATCAGTCTGTTCTCTATAGTGAAAAGAAAGCTACATTTTTTTTTCAATATTTGTTTTGCATATTTTCCAACAACTGAGGGGAAAAAATGCTACCTAACAAGTATTTTGATAGAAAATGCTGCTCAAGGAATAGGCTTTAAAACCCATCTGATGTTAATGAGCACTCCAAAGTAAATACTTGCTGTTCCATTCACTTTTTTTAAAAGATCAGGATTGTTTTCTGTCTCTAAAACATGCAGTTTCATTAAAGAGAAGATAATTCATGATAAAAACAGGGGAGAGGGCATATTTTGATCTTAAATGCTATGTAATTGACATACTGTAAGAAGAAAACCACATTGCTTACTTCAGCTGCATAAACTTTGATAGAAGGCTGGAAGCTGCTGTTATTTTCTCTCAAATAAGATGAGATTTTTCAAAAATCAGTTCTACAGCTTATAAGCAGTATGGAGGCTTAATTGTTTCCTTATGCTCCATTCTACAAATAAACTAAACATTAACAATCAATTAGCTACCAGCATGCCAGACGGTTCCTTAATATGGAATGTCTGCCCTGTCTTAATTTTTGCCTTGAACAGGCATTTTCACAGAGGTAACTCGTAATATCTCACAGTCTCGGTGCAATCCCAACTAATCATTTTAATACTTAGTCCCTTGACTACCACTTGGAGCTCCTTTGCCAAAGGGTTCCTTGATAACCTCTCAGGGAATATGACATGCACCTCGACCTGTACAGATGCCAGTGTGAGACAGGTCACGTGGAATGCCTGAAGGACAAAATAAATATTGCATACAATGCAAATTCTGTTGACAGAGATATCCAAGGGAAAGTGGAATTCTTATCTAGCTATTTGAAGGACTTTGTATGGAAATGAACTACTAGTAGTGCTACGGGAATTACCATATTGCATTGGACCATCAAGTTTGATTTCTTGCCCTTAGCAAGGCTTACTGTTTTATAATCAGGTTATTCAGGGAATGAAGGAATACCCTTCTATGAATATGCCTGTCTAAGTCACTCAGAGAGAATGGATACTTGTTTAGGCAAGAGGGGTAGATTCCCTGTTCATTTTTTTTGGAAGCTGCAACCTCCTTCCCTGAAAAGTGAGATTACAGTATCCTTGAAACACACACATTGACCCAGCTACAACAGGTCTAATGCACTTTAAAAGAAAAAATGCTCTGCAAATATTTTGCGTCTTGTTTCTTTAACTACAGTTTGAAGAACTTTTTACCTGATCCATCTTAAATTTACTCATCTTTAGTTTATCAGATATTTTCCCTGTACACCAGCTGAAGAAGAGATTAATTTTCTTATCACATTTCGTTTTCAAATGCATCAGTTAAAATCCTTTCTTTAAATTGTTTAATGTGACGGGTGTTTAGAAAGACATATACATTCTCTTGAGTTTTGCTGGCCTCCTTTTGATCTTCAGTTGGGATTCTAGCTACTGTGCAAGGTGGATCAGATTTGTATGGACTGCAACTGGGAGCCTGGATGCAGAGAGTAAGTTGCGATATCTTTAGTCTGGTGAGACATAACCCGTGTTTAGACATTTGCTTCTTATTTTAAGCTAAACAAGTGTATTCTCAATGTCATTTATCAGTTTACTGATTAGCTCCTCTGCAAAGTGTGAATGGTATGACTAAATGACATGTGAACATCCCCTGTAGGTATCAATAAGAGTTTTGCACAAGTGTTTGCATGCAGTTTTATGATCCACAGTAAACATTAATCACATGCAAAATTTAATGGCATCACTATTAAGTTCTCTTTTATCCTAGAGAAAGCTGTTCATTCTAAGTATCTTTACTTATATTTATTTTCTAATTATTTCCTTTCCTTCAAGTTCTTACAAGGAAATTTAGGACATGTAGGACCTATAGTCCATTTCACCCAAATTTATGTCCAAGCATGTGAGAAGCTATATACGTATAATAATTAGACTATCAGAATATAGCTTTCTCTTGCACTTTTCAATAACAGCTGTTTGAAAACAGTAATAGCCAATGAAAATTTGGGAAGACATGTGGAACTGAGGGCCCACTAAATACAACCTTGATAAAATTCATAACAAGATCACTTCCTGTTCAGGAAAGCTTGCTCAGCCAGCTGCAGAAAAGAGGAAAAGAGAACCTGGTTTTATTTTTAGTACTCAAACCTTGTGTGTTTCATCCTCAAAGTTCAGCACTGTATTTACACTAAATCTTTATTGGGATCTGTATTATTGAAAGCCTGTCCTGGAAAGAAGCTCACAACACATTACTGCAGAAATCACCCCCGGCAGTGGAAACTTAAATGCAGCTTAATTGCATAAATATAGACAACACTCAAGGCATCTACACGCTGCAGCAGGGGTAGCTTAAAATAACATATTCACAAACTGCTCAGTTCTGGTAACAAGTGATACCCAGCATTAATGCACAACACAGCAAAGCAATTATATACATTTATATCCATCCCCTTTCCACAAGAAACCAAAAATGTTGTTCTTTCAAAATGTTCTACTGCAATGTATGAGACTTGACTAGACACTGGCGCAATGAGATAATTGGGGCTTTAGCACACTAGCAACTTACTTTTCACAGTATTTGGGATTCGGTGACCAGGGAGCCATTAAAGACTATCTTTCCTGAAGAACGTGAAAATGGCATGTCCTTTCCACTTCCTTTCCTCTAAGCCTCTTCTTCTGAACATCCTATTTACCTTCTGGAATCTCCTTGTTTTTCTCTGTGTCCAGTCTCCAAGGGGAAGCTTATCTAGGAGTTGTTCTCCCAGGTTAAATACATTGCCTCCATCTATTTCTCTAGCCAGATGAAAGCCTCTACTTATCTAAAGAGGTTTGAGGTGGTATTAACTTGTATTTTTTCTCCCTTACAATATACTGCCTGCATTCAGAGGGCAGCTACAATCAGGGAGGCATTGGGAGTTTACTGCTTGAAAGGTCTACGGTTATGCTGGGGGAAAAAAAAAGTGTTTCACATGGATGTCCAGTGATTCTCACAAGTTCTGGGAACATCCCACTTTTCAGATGTGCATGTTCCAACTTTTCTTATTAAGTCATAGGAAAGGTGGAGATACTCTCATCTTAAAAAAATCAGAAGTGCTACAAACTAGTGCTCTCTCCCCATTTTATGTTTTGCGTCCGATAGAATGGGGCACTTTGTTACTGCTGCATACTGGTTATGGTCCAGTTCATTCAGACTATCTCTGCACTTCCAGAAGTGGAAAAAAATTATCACAATACAGAAACAGCAGCAGGATACTGCTGGGACCCATGCCTGCTGTTACATGGTCTTGAGGATGAGGAAGGGTAAAGGAAAGGTTAAAAAAGTGGCTAAGCACTGAATCTCTCCAGTCTGACAGAACAGTCAGAAATGCATTGCTTCATTTTCACATGCTTGTGGAGATTGTTGATCCAGTCCTGAGCCTGCAGTTTGACACAACTAAGAATGGACTAATTTACAAACTGAAAGCATTTGTAATTTTTTGCTGGTGTTTAATATACATGTATTCAATTCCTCCTTTGTGTTTACCAAAAATACTAAGCTTTATTCACACTTCATTTTTGGTTGGTGAGGGGAAGAAGTAGAGGATGATGTGTTTTTAGAATTTAGTAAGTGTTTAGTATTTTAATATTTTCCATGTTGCATAACAAATATCACTAGGATCATCTTGATTGATAGAGCTGTAGTTGTCAGTGGGTGAGGCAATTACTGAGGCCATAGAGATACTCTTGAATCAAGACTCTGCAATAAGCTGCCATATTTATATGTACTAGAGAGAATATATTTCATATTAAAATATAATTTATTATATTTATGCAGATTTGGAAATTGCTGAACAGCTGGGCAGTCAAGTTACAGGGGTATCTGGGTGTCTACTTGTGCTTTATCTTCTGCAGGTGTAGAAAGATTCCTACACCATCCATTTGCAGAGATGGGTTCTACCAATTGGAAAACATAATAGCTTTCCCTTAGGTACCCCCATCAAGCACCTGTTCAGCAGTCACCCTAAAACCCTAGCTCTGAAATGCTACTGCACTACTTATCAGTTTTGTCCTCTCCACAAATATTTCTCAGCCCTGGATTTTTAGAGTGCTGAGTTTTATGCCCTTCTGAGAAGTGGGACACGGAGGAGATTATTTTGTTGGCTTCAACTTGCTTTCCCAGAATGCTTGACTCTTACTAACAGTAATTGTCTTCCATTCTTTCATCCCACTGGTAGGCTTTCTGTGCCTCGGGATAGTCTTTAAATCAAAGAGCCTGATCTTCTGATGTGCTGATCTCCTACCATTCCACCTGGCTTCAGTTGGCATTGTGAGTGCTCAGTGCTGCCGAAAATTAGCCTCCAAGTGTGTAACTGGTAGCATGTGTTCTTTGTTAACGCTGAGTCTGGCTCACTTGTGCTGATTTGCTGCATTAGTAGCTTTGAACTTTCTTAGGTCACCGAATCACAATTCATTTCCTACTGGAGTTTATGATTGTATGGGAAAAGCTTTGTCTTCTGAGAGACAAAGGGAAAGGATATATTGGGTTTGACTTGCTATTTGTTTTACCCTTCCCTTCCTGTCACCTTCTAAGTTACTGACATGAAGGGTAAAGGTAAACTGTTATAAAGAAGAAGCAAAATATTTTGTTTTAAACTCTGTTTCCATAATACCATGAGTTGCTCATCACTAGTAGTTGTACAGGCTTCCTGAATTTGAATTCAGAGCACTCATTTGGGTTCAAATTTTAATCCTGTCTTTTCCCTAACACAATTTTCCTGCCATGTGTCCAGTAGCCAGATCACCGCTACATATGACCTAAGGTTTACCAGGACACTTTCCAAATCATATCGGCTTAAATGTGTAGCTGCTTATATGAGCAAAGATCAATGACATTCTGCAGTGGACAGGCCTAGCATGTCAAGACCATCTCTGCAGTTCTGTGGTCACATAGCGACGTTAAGTGAGCTGAAAATTCTCTCTAAGTCTTCTCTAAGCTTCCTGAGCCAGATATGCAAGATTCATGGGAAAGCTACCAGCTTGCTTTGAGAAATCTCTTCTTTGCCATTTAAGCCACTGAACTTCTGCCTCTAATCAGGCTGGTAACTGAAGGCAGCTGAGGGTGCTGCCTGCAGGTCTCCTCCGTTCCTAGAGGCCAGCATATCTCAGAAAACTGGAAATTCAATGCAGTGACTAGTGTTAAGGGATAAAAGAGGATCCTACCAAATGTCCAAAGATGATGCTGATGAGAGCAGAAAGGCACTCAGGCATTATCATTTTATGAGGATTTTTTGAACACTGTGAATTCAACATGAGGATGATTACTGAAGGGTACAGCTTACCGTAACATCCTACTGGGACACACTAGAGATACCTCTGAAATTGACCCATGACAGACCAACTTGCTGGTCTCCAAATAGATGCTTTTAATACAGCACCAAGCCAGTTGTACAGCAGATTATTTCCTTTGGAGCAACCTGTACACCCAATGGTAGAATTGGCACGGCAAAAATTCTGCCTCATCTGTGCTTTTAGGTAATCATTAAGTTGACAATTAAGAACACAAAAGGAAAGAATATAGCAGTGCATTACTAGCCATCCCAAGGTTCTTGTGAGCAAAGGCTGCTCGTGAGGTATGCCAGCTAAGCATGTTTGTCTGCCCGTCTCAGTTATATTCCCCTTGTAATCCAACACCGTTGTTTCTGCAGGAGTTAGTTGTTTTGGCATGCTACATAACTGCAGTATTTCAATCACATAGCATAGAGAATGGAAACTAATGGGATTTTGCATTCTTTCAGTAAGGTGTTACGGAAACTGGAAGACCACAGAGAAACAGCAGTGGGACAACTGTCTATAGCTATATAAAAGAGATGGTGGGATGCACAGTAGCTGTAATGATTGCCCGCTTAGCATACACTAACATAATTCATCCTCACAACAACTTTGTCCTGTGATGAAGGCAGGTTAAATACACTGCAAACATTGCTCAGAGAGAGAGATGGCACTGTAGTCCTCTAGATGTAACTGCCAGTAAGGACAAACTGTGTGTAAAAGCTGGGAAAAAAAGCAACCTTTAATTGCTATCTTAGCCTTTGTATTTATTTATTTCAGCTGATGGCAGTGCCTTCTAACTGAACCAAGGTAATTTCAGAATGGAATAAAATCAGCATGGACACAAGTGAATACATAAAAGGTGGGTTCAGGTTCTTACACCATAGAAACATATTAGAAAAAAAATGCTCTGTTTCTGCCCCCAAAACATGCTTTATCTACATTAGAACAGCTTTATATTGTACCATGTGGTCTGTGATTATCTATTAAAAGAAAAAGCTACATAACACTCAAGTCACAATCTAAAATCAATGCATCAAGTACAGTGGTTGGACTATTTCTTGTCCTCCATGACTGTTTGTGGTGGTAATGATAAAATGCTCTGGCACTTCCAGAGCAATTAATGTCATTAATGTGCTATAAAAACAATTAATTAAGCTTCCCCAGGAGAAGCATCTCTGTGTCTTTTGCCTCCCATATCTTTCCTTTTTGCAGTTAAGTTTTCAGCCCTGCAAATCTGGGAGACAGTTTGTATGAAAGAAGTTGGGAAAGAATCTCTTATATAGCAGGTACAACTGGCAGGGAGGGCGAAAAACATCTTTATGTTAATTTTTCTACTTATATTTTCACTACTGAATGGACCAAAATCAGGTAAGTTAGGGGCTAGTTTGGTGTATGGCTGGCTCCACAGTGATTTTCTGCAGGTGGCTTTGTGGTTAAGAGCAGCATTCAGCCCTACGAATGCAGCCCCAGATGTGCCAGCCCTGACTAGCACCTGACTCTTCTTCTCTGCGGCAGGAACTGGGTAGTCTTGTTTAATCTGTCCTAAATTACTCATTAATAGAGGACATTTTCCTCTTATGTGGTTGAAGCTCCTCTAACATCCTGTTATCTTTCCAGAGCAGCATGTGAGGGAGTCAGGTAGCTCTGCTATGTACAACAAAGTTGTCTTTGCTAAACTCGGGCGGTTTCTGAACTTGAATTTGAAATAAGAGTTTCTCACAGTATCTATAGGAAAGTGGTGAGCTGATAGTATCGTGAGCATAATTTGATTACCTAAATTAGAGTCCAATTGTCCACCTTGGTTTTCTAGCATCTACTTTAAAATTAAATTAGAGGTGAAATGAGATACTGAATGGAGTCCCAGCAGTAAGCAATAAATGGGATGGATCTGAACTACATATATCTAACATGATGGAAAGAAGAAGCCAGTACATACAGAGAGAGCCAGGGAAGGAAAAGAGATCCTGATTTGAGGAACTGACACAAATGAGCTTATTATGACAAATCCTCAGATTAACTCTAACTGAAATTGGGAGTGAGAGATTGCACAGAATCAAGGCCTAGAGCCACAGAGATAGTTAGATGTCTGACTCTGCTTGTAATAAATGAGTTATATGCCCCAAAACCTGGTCCTTAAACTGCTAAAATGTGTACAGCTGTTGTAGAATTTGTAAACCTCTCACAGTTACTAAAGAAGTGAACAGGTACGACATGACACATACCTTGGCTTTGGCAAAATAGTTCCAGAACAGACGCTCTGGCCAAGCTAGTCACAGCTGCCTTGTGATTACCCAGGAAAGGGTGGGGTAATTTCCTTACCACTATATGCTTAACAAGCAGGTTGACCTCCATGGCTGATATAGCTTTAACCCAGGTGAGAGAGCTGCTTTTTAAATGGACAATTTTTCATGCAGGGTTTGTGATAAGGAGAACAAGTTGAGAATTTTTCTGATGTTGGGGAAGTGTGGAAAGAGTAGGATGTGCTTGTTAAGGTTGGTTCATAAATGAAGCTGTACTGATGAGGTGTTATTAGTAGTGTTTCTGTTCTCAAAGCATTGTGTGTGCTGTGCTGGCTTTCTAATATCAAAAGTATCAGATTATCTTCACTTGTGTGGGCTTTGCTGGCTCTGAAATGGGCCTAATGCTTCATGATATCTGTGTATTCAGGACAGTAAATGCATGCTGTATTTGCTTCCTTTTTTTAGAGTCATTGTTTTTCTTCATACTCAGTAGAAATCCTTTCTTTTTGTTTTAAATTATTGAACTAATGTGGACCTTGAAGTGTTATGAGGATTAGTTTAAATATTTGTACAGTGTTTGCTTTGAAGATGTAGAATACTACTTAAGTGCTAAGATTTAAATGTGGGCTGTGAAGAAAGTGCTGCTGATTGAATTTTTAGAGGCAGTATGTTAGATAACACCGAGTTTTTTGTTTAAGGGTAAAATGAAAGCTGTGGAAAACTCTTCCAAAGTATGAACAGTAGAGAAAACTTCTTAATGACTTTGTAGAAAACATATGCCTCTGTTTGTTTTATGGATACTTAAAAACCTTTAGGGCTTGATATGGATTAGTAATCTTATACAGAATATATAAGGGATTGTGATGGGAGTGGCAGTCAAAGCCCATCATTTGGCCTCGGACTATCTCTTGTGTCACTACTGATGCCAGGAATGATTTACTCTTCATAGTTTTTTATTGCTTTAAATTTTGATCCATGTATGCAAAACAAACGGAATAAACAAAGCCTTTACTATGTGCACTACAGTCCAGAGGACAAGGAAAAACAGATGGGCAGGCCTTAGGTGGAAAGGTTACAATTTTTTCTCTGAATTAAATACTGTTCTGTAGAATTCTATAGCCTAGATATGAATGGGTTAAGGCATTCTGCTAAGCATATTGTCAAGACTCCAGAAAAGCATCACAATTTAATTCCAGTTTTCTGCAGGGGGGAATACAAGTATATGGATTTTGGTGTTGTATTCTAAGCAGCAGGCATAAAACCCATCCTGCACATTTCCTTTCATTAATAAATAATTATAATGGAAACTTAATAGTATGTGTGCATAAGGATTGATGTGTTTCTAGGTTTTCCTCTTTAAAAAGTGACCATTTCAACGTCTGCCTGAAAAATAGTATTGATGACTCCTTTGCAGAATGTGCAATAAACATTTAAAGTGCTTTCTCGATTAGCTTCTTATGCAGACACATTTCAGAAGGTTAAAAACTTCAAGCACAAAATGTCTTCTGACTTGAGTGGGGTTTTGTTTGTTTGTTCTCCCAAGAACAGAGAATATTTCAGACTAATCTGAAATGAGTTTTTGTTTTCCCCAAGCAAACTGCAAAATCAATTATTTGCATAGCCCTAGTTTTAATGTGTGTCATCTGCTATTGTGTATTCTCAGGAAGACAGTACGCCTCTGATGTGCTGGCATGTTTTCAAACAACCTAAGTGATAGCTTATATCAGTTTGATTTTGTGATTTACTATTTCAACATAAAGATGGGAAGAAAATCTATTTTCTATTTGTTTCAGCAAGAAGTTTTGTTTCACATAACAGTATTTTACTACACTTCATCTGACATGGGATAATCCTTGAAACACGTTCTGAATAGGATGGTGTAAGGGTGTTTTAAAAGAAAGGGAAAAATATGCTCTCAAAGTGACCAGCACTTCTAAAGAGAATGAAAGGCCAATGAATAGTTGGTTGGGATTTCTGACTCCTTTTCCTTTACCTTTCCCAAGAGATTTTACAAACGCTTTTTGCTAGAATATAGTTATCAGCACTGTGAAACACAGAATGCCCGTACCTTGCCAAAAATGTGATGTCATAGTGCAGAAGCTGTCAATAACAAGATGTATTTTCTATTCTGGAGGACTCCTTAAATCATGGAATGGAGTGAAAAGTTAAATTTTTGATTCAGTGCTGGCCTAGGCATAATTTAAGCACTACTTTTGCTGATTAGCTAGAAAAACAGATGCATCGTGTGAGAGAACTTGTAACTGAGGTAAGAGTGTTGCTGCATGAAAACATCCAGGAATGGCTAGCACTGGGTAGAAAGCATTATATTGGCTAGCAAAGCCAGGTTTCACAATAAGGAGAGGAGAACTGTATACAACACGTATATATTTTGTACTTGGTAAGCCAGTCTTTGATCTTCATGATACGATGGATACTTTTCCTACAAATTGGGGATTCAGACTCCCCCTTATTTTCACTACAGGGTTTCAGTTTGAAGTTATGAGTCAACACAGATGATCTAAACTTGCTGTGCTCTGCATCTGGTAGGTAAGTGCACCCTTCGTGAGGGTTTGGCAAGGGGTATCTGGAAAAGGTAGTCAGCATTAGAAGTCTATGTTATGTCCTGCCAAGAAACTCATTCAGAAACTGGTTGAAACGGGCTGCTCCGTGGCCTGGAGCAATGACAGGAGAGTAGCATTGTGGTGGCTGGGCAACAGTGCAATTGTTTTTATTCCAGTATCTTGCCTGGCATTCATTACCTTAGTATTTGAGTGCTTCCCAAACATTAAGTGACTTGTATGCAACATGCATTGCTTTGCCAGCTGGAGGCAGCAATAAAAGCTCCTATTGGAAGCACTTGCAGGAGGAGGAGAACGCTGTCCAAGCTTCACTGATGCACATTGGTGACTTTTACACACATCCTAATTTAGTTTTTCAGAGTAAAGCAGGTAAGCTTCAAAAAAAGTCTTCAGAAACACCAAACCGCCTTAATATGAAGAGGGTGTGAGTTTTGATTTCTTCTGTTCATTTGCTTATTCTGATGCAAGCCATTGTTATTAACTTCCTAGCAACATGCTGCATGATGACCAGTATTGTGCCATCAAATTTCTGCACATGAATTTTAGCTATCTGTATTTACATTGATACGTTTAGGTAATTACTTAGCCCTATATGCAGACACATCAGTTTGTAGACTCACTTGTATGCATATTTATGTTCTGGTACATGTCAAAAATAATGCATCGAGATTGGTATGGTGAAGAATCTTGAGAGTTAAATATATGTTACAGAAGAGGTGTTGTTTAATGGCAAGACTGAGAAAGGATTTCACAATAAATCATCTTATCTCCTAGGCTGTATAGGGAAAAGTGAACTAATGAATAGTGACAACCAGGAGCCAGCCTTGGTTTGATTTGAGACTGAGAGACTTTAGTATAAAGGAGAATGTTACAGGTGCACACCTATATGGAATGCAATGCAATTGTTTGTAATCCTGGGTATGAAGTACTCTATAAATTGCTGTAGTGATGGATGGCCCTAAGTTAAAAAGAAGATATTAAGGTAAAAGTCAAATCAAGTTGGCAATAGCTTGTACAGACTACAGAGACTTCCAGAGGTTTAGTTGAAAGCGCTGATAGAGAGTCATGAGGAGTTTGAGCGTACACAGACTGGTTGGTGGTCCGTGCAGACAGACCTGGTCAGGCTGTACACTAGGCAGTTCACATAACTGATGCCAATGTAGCGGCAGTAGTGAAAACGAGCATTTGTATTCCTGTGTTACCTATGGCCCCAGCCGACGTGAGCAGGGGCTTCTCACCAGCAGATGGCTACCTTCATTGGTCTCCACTGATACCCTTGACACATAGTGGCCGAGCTCAGCATGGATGCTGAGGATGGAGGATGCCTCTACTGAAGAATACCTTAAAGCAAGGGTTGCTTTTATGTCCTTTTTGAAGGTTTGAATAACCTCTGGCTGAGGAGGAAATTAAACAAAGGTCTCCTGTTCCCTAGCAGATGTTCTGTAGCTGGCTGTTGTGTAGGAAGTAGGCAATGATACCTGTCCTTCCCACGTTTTTAATAAAACAGATTTTTACACAAAAAGTTCTAAGTATCTATTCTTGGCAGAGGGATGCTGGATTTGGAGTGGTGGAGAGATGTTCTGTAACTACAGAAACTGCTTGTGTAAGATATTCAAAGACAAGGCTTATGATGTTTTGTAGCAAGCTAAAGGCATTATTTTAGCTAGGAGGAGGGGACTCATTTAAGAAGTACAACAGAACCATACTGATTCCTCAAATAATCACTGTCCCTTTCCCCCTTCATTCTGCAGACTAACATCAGTCAATTCAAGGCAGCTCAACCTCTCAAAATAGCAGGAAAACATGTAACTGATATAAAACATTACTACGAAATTCAGTAGTAGGAGAAGAGAAAGTGCTAGGATTCAGTCTGAGGCTTTGCTTTCAGGCAAGGGTCACTTGATTACTGAGGAGCATAAGAGATATAATGGGTGAAGGCAGTCATCTTTCCAAAGAAATAAATTCTGTCAAACACTTCCGTATAAGGTTATGAGTATTTAGCTGGGGGAAAGGGATTCTGGAAGTAATTCAATTAGTTATATAAGCATACATGACTATTCTTTTCCTGCAGGGAGTATGCTGTAAATGGAGTCCAGTATGGCTCAAAGGCTGGCTTGTTTGTTTGTTTGTTTTGCTTTCATCAGCTTGTAAGAGTCACTTGTGCCGGATGGGAATGCATAGCTTCAGAGAGCAAACACATGGAAGGTCTCTGGCAAGCAATAGGAAGACACAAATCTGAAAATGCTCATCAACAACAGTCTATTTCTGATCTGTTTCTTAAAAGGACAGGAATCTTCAACTGATCTCAAGTTTCACTCACCAGGGCGTGAGGAACAGAAACGGGCGAAACAAAGGGACAGTGTTCTCAAAAAGTCTTCCCAGGGAAGATGACAAAAAGATAATTAGTTCCAAAGAACAACAATTCCACTGAAGTAATTAACTCTTCTCCAACAGATTACCTATATGTACGTTATGACTTGCTGCCACACTAGGACTTGGGCGATGGTAGGTAAAGTCCAAATGACAAAATAGATCAACCTCAGGGAATTTTGAAAAATGAAATGGAAAACATATGGAGACAATACGAATGTCTCCCTAGTGTGAGGAGCCGGACTAGAGCATTACCAAGGGGTCGTACCTCCTTCCTGTTTATCTTGCATCATGTTTGACTAGTCACAGGCAATAGTATTGCCATGATTTGTATTCCTCCCCACCCCCCCCAACTCTGCAGAAGGCAGTCACCCTTTAGAAACTGAAGGATCCAACTTGAAGCATGACTCTGAACGCTGAAGACTTTTTGTTTTTTTAAATTATTGCTAGCATATCTGTTTTTCTGTGGTTTATCTCCTAATAACTCTGAATACTCTAGTGGACAACATCAACTGTTTCCAACTGTCAGAACAGAAGTGGGAAATTCAGATAGACAAGCCCACTCCATTATTTCATTCCAACAAGAAATAGTTAATAACTTGGACTGGCTCTTGGTCCATGTTCAATGTGCTATTGGTATTTGCTCTCGGGTGCCTAATATCTATTTTTCCTTTATGCTTTCTCCTCTTGAGACTGATTTCAAAGTAAGACAAGACAGGCCTAGGTGATCCTGCTCACTTCAGTGTGTCCCAGGCAGTTTTTGCTTTATGATCTGCTAGCTATATGACATAACCTGGTCCATACCATTGAATGCCTATAATTCTTTTTTTTTTTAAATATAAATAAATTGGTTGGGCCACAGGTAGTGTAGGAATAGCAATGCAATGTCTGATTTGGCCCCTCACTACAAGAAAGACATTGAGGTGCTGGAGCGTGTCCAGAGAAGGGCAACAAAGCTGGTGAGGGGTCTGGAGGACAAGTCTGATGAGGACCGGCTGAAGGAACTGGGGCTGTTTAGCCTGGAGAAGAGGAGGCTGAGGGGAGACCTTATGACTCTCTACAGCTACCTGAAAGGAGGTTGTAGGGAGATGGGGACTGACCTCTTCTCCCTAGTGACAAGTGATAGGACGAGAGGAAATGGGTTCAAGTTAAGCCAGGGGAGGTTTGGATTGGATGTTAGGAAAATTTTTTTCACTGAAAGTGTTATCCAACATTGGAATAGGCTGCCCAGGGAGGTGGTGGATTTGCCATCCCTGGAGGTGTTTAAAAAAAGGGGTAGATGTGGTACTTGGGGATATGGTTTAGAAGTGGTTTTGTCAGGTTAGGTTAATGGTTGGACTCGATGATCTTAAAGGTCCCTTCCAACCTCAACAATTCTATGATTTAATTATTATAATCTTTAGATTTTTTTGAACTATTTGAAAATACATAACGTTTGGATAAATCAGGCTGAGTTCACATCTTTTGTGCTATCAGAATGCTGCACTTGAGACTAGTAGAAAGGAAAGGAGAGCAGCAAGGTTACAAAGGGCAAGTTAGAAAGCTCTGAATTGGAAAAGTAATTCAATCTTCTCACCTGGAGCGTCTCTGTTAAGTACAAGCTATGAACTGCACTGTTGTAATTCTGAATTGTATTTAAGAACTGCAGTGAGCTGTTGTACCTAACCAAATACCATGAAGGGGAAGGGAGGTCAGTGTATGTGCTTGGGTGCTTCTTGAATTTGTTACTTTAAAAAGTGTATGTTCTCTGAATACTGCTGCATGCATGCTCTCAAGCAAAAGTCTTCAGTGGGAATTGGAGGGCTTGATGCTAACAGGTTTATTCTCCAATGTTATTTTATGTTTCATTGCCCTTTGCTGAAATCTTGACCAAAACATACTACTTTTTTTCCACGACAGTGGTTTGCCTTTGAACGCAGAAGAGGAAGGCCATGGCTATAAGAATTTGGGTCAGAGTGCTCTGTCTAAAAGCATAGCATAACCCCATCACAAACAATCTGCCTTAGAGGTCATTAATGCCAGAGTCTAGTATTATTCTTGTGCTCTGTTATTGGTAAAGTGCTGGTAGACTACAAATTCTGTTTATTATATTTTCAGGAAGGTTTCTTCTCTCATACTTCCCAACACAAACAAATTTAAGTGTTCACTATTTAAGTTCTTATTTCATTAGATAACTAAGCCATTAAATTCTGTGACACAAATACTGTAGGCTAATTTTGAAGGCAAACGTGAGGAATTGAAATATGGTTACAGCCACAGAAAATAAGCTAATAATATGAGGATTTTATATACATACACCCACATATGTGTGTGCATGCACACAGATGCACATACATATGTACCTACACTGGTGGCTAACTTTGTTGTAGATAATTTAATAAGCTCAACTCTTTTGGATCCCACTCTGTTTCTGGGTTGCAATGTTCATATGGGAACATCTGATGTGAAATTTGCCAACCCAAGGTAAAGAAAGAAACCCTTCTAGCTTGTCCTGACATGAACCTAGTAATATTTCTGTTACGTGATTCTCATCTGTATTTAAAATTTCAAGGTATTTTTCATTTAAAAAAATGAAGGGTTCATAGCATCTTTTCTCCCATAGCTCTTTTTCCATTTGCAGAACGCCACTGGTTGCAGTGTTGTGTAAATGCAGATGTCAAGCTTTGAGTGCTTTGTTTAGTGTCTCTGCTATGTATTGTGTTGTCCTACGTAGCCATAGCAGCCTGCTCAGCTTCTGGTCAGAAGTCCCTGCACTGTGCTTCAGGTATTTCATAGCAGATCAAAAACCTATTATAATGGCACTTCATTTTTATTTTACAATTATTTTCCTGGCTCTTTCCAGATGACAGATGGGATTTTTAACTGTGATTGTGTTACAGTTTCTTTCTTGTTCTCTTCAACCCATACACCAAAATTTTATTTTGCATGATGCTAAGTCTCATGAAGCAGATCACCATCTTGGTCGTGTTGCTCTGATCCCACTATAAACTTAATAGTAAAACATGTTCTTCTTATTTTTGAAGATGAACAAGGAGACACCAATGTTATCCAGCAGTGTTGGTTGATAATTGTCTACTAGAGCTGAGAATAACTTACATTTAGGCCAGTATAATTTTTTTCTTTGTAATTTACAGTGTCCCAGTGGTTTAAATATTGTGCCAGCATTTATCTTGGTCGGATGACTTTGCTTCCTTTTCTTGCATGATGCTGGGAAAGTCTTTGTAGTTGTTATATCACATTCCCTGATGCTTTCATGTCTGTTTTATATCCAATTTTCTATCTGTCTGCTAAGGTCATGTCTTGGTCCTAATCTGAGCGTTAGATATATTTTACTGGCTTGCACTGTGTGCCCTTCCCTTACATGTAGAATGTCATCTATTGAATTATTGTGCTACTCCTTTACATGGCACTCTTTCTGCTCTTATCACCTGTAGCTCAGATGACCCTTTACGCAGAATGCTTTCCATTATCACAGTTCTTTCTGTAATGCTGAGTGCTACCCTACATTTAGGTTTCCCTCCTCTTATATGTTGTATTTGCTATCCATTTTTTTCCTCTTCATGTTTATTCTTTCTATGGTTTGTTGTATTTGGTAAACTAACTCTCTGCTGTATTTGTGCTTTTCACTTGGGATGTGAGCTTTGCTTATTTCTTGATTAAAAACTTCTGTGGTCATTCTAAGGATTCCTGGCATTTTAAGCTAATTTAAACGGTCACTGTCCTGTCTCCGCAGCCTTCTGTGTTCCTGCCTTCCCCTGCACATGTGCGTGCATGTGCACAGACACACTTTTTCCTTCACTAGCAGTAACACTCATGCAATCAGGTGCCAGCTCCCAGAGTGGATCTTGCTGAAAATTAGCCCTGAGGAGGAAAGAGAGTAGATTAATTCAAGCTGTAACAGAGCCACAGTTTAATTGTCCCTGTATAAACCTGTAATGAAGTTGGTTCATCTTGTATTATGGGAAGACAGTTTCATGCGGTTTGCCAGTCTATTGTCTCTGTGACTGAAGAGAGCTATTTACAGTAAATACAATTTTTGGATAGAAAACTGATGTTCTGATTTTAGTTTTTTTTTTACATAGATCTTCCTGCTTTACTGTTCAAATGAACCAAACTTGGTACATGGTGCAGCTGCTCTTTCTTGTATCTTTCCTTTCTACAGTTCTCTGTTCTTTATGTTAACCTCCATGGGCTTTCCAGCGCTTCTTTTGTGTCCATAGGCCTGGAACTGGGCTTTAATCCATACCTGCTGTTCTCAATTAAGAAACAAATTCTCGGTTTCTGATTTTGCCTGCGTGCGGGAAGAGTTCCCTTCCAATGCTTCTTGAAAACAGAGGAGAGTTTGCACCATCACTGCTCACCCTGCGCTGTTGTTCCCCTCCAAAAAACTGTCCAGCAGTGGAGTTCTGTGTTTCACCGCTGAGGTTACCGAGCAGCACGGTACAGCATGAATGCCACCCAAACAGCTGAGCAGACAGCAGCTGTTGCCACTCTTACTGATGGCATTATCTGAGTTCAGGAATTCTTGACCTAGAAGTGTATTGAGATGTCTCCCATTGCGAAGGTGTCTGCTATACCCCTGTCTATCTTTAAAAAGTCATGTGTGTCTTTAGAACTAATTATTGGTAGTAGTATGTGCAAGAAACAGGAAACAAGGATCCTGTCATGTCTGGGTATCAAGGATAGTACCAAAGAAGAATATTGCATGGAAACTATAGTATACAGATGCTAAAGCAGAATAATGTCTTAATGGGGCTATTTGCTGCTGAAGACAAGTGGCTCTCCTGATGATAATATAATTAAGAGCTGTTTGTAGTAACCAACCCTGCCAGCTTTATACTCAGTTAAAATACTGGCCCTTACACAAAGTATACTCTGGTGTCTGTGAAAGTAGTTGCCACCATTGCTTGAATTGCTTCATGGTGCTGTGCAGGTAACCAGTTTGCTCCCCGAGCAGTACTGCTCTTCAGCCATGCCTTGAACAATCAGTCACAAGTAACAGGCAACAGCACAGGTTTGGCATCGAAGACAGTTAAATAACTTTTTCTTATGAGAGAATTCTGCTTTAGCTAACAGATTCATTTGTCATTTACCTCACTAAAAATGCACATACTTACTGTGAAAGGGGTGGGTGATATGACCACCTGGTGGGGCTTATTTTTTCAGTGTGTAGATGATTTGTCTGTGCTTTTGGAATCAAATGTTCCAATACTGACACTGCAGCCTGAAATAAGAACAAGAACTAGCCAATATAAACCTGAGCTCTAAGAGATCTTTTATGTGATTTCAGCATATGCAATATAATCGGACACTAAATTTAGTGTCCTGTGTTCCCGTTCGAGAGCAGATCCTGACTTCTGTGAGTAGTCACATCACTTTATAGCATGTTTAGCAATTTCCTGAGCAGTTCTTGGTGTCTTCTTTCTCAGTGGAATTAATCATGATAGTGTTTACTTGCATTTCAGCCACAATTAGGAAAATTTCTGACTAATCTTGGAACAGATCAGTTTAGACTGTTCCTTTAAATAGATTCATTTTTGTTGAAGGATATTTTCCAGTGATTCTCACACATTATTGAAAATTCTTGCATGGTTTTAGAAGCAAATTGGCAAATGTGTGCTAAACACTTGAGCAAATGCCTCCTGGAAACAGCAAATAAATGCATACAGGAAAGACTTAAAGCTTTAAATTTCCATTTGTGTCATGGTGAGATCTGGGTGTTAACAATCTTGTCTCTTGGTCTTCTCTCTCTCAGGTTCTTCTTCTCAGACTTGCAGAGTCCTGATCCAGTTTTGTTTTGTCTCTTGAAAGTTTTTTCACTCTTTTTGTGAACTGTAGAATGCAAACTGTAAAGCAGAAATGTTGGCTTTTGGAGACTGTTGCTTGTTTTCCAGTTGAAATAATTTTCTCTGACAAGCCGTCTCCCTTGCTGTATCAAACCTGCTATTTTCCAGCACTTACTTATTTACCTGAGTACATGAATATGATACTGTGTGGGCAATCTTTGTGGTCAGTCATCCTTGCTACTGCTTTGAGCTGGTCTGGAGAGAGGGAAGTGCGGATGAAGGAGAGCAGGAATGAGGGAAAAGAATCTCAAATCTCTCTCTGCAGCTATTCTTAAGGAGAGACCGAATAGCATGAAATAACTTCCAAAAGCCTTGTCCAAAGTAAAGCAGAGGTACTGTCTGAAATGTACTCAAAGCTAAATTCTCCTGCCCCTCCAGTGAACTTATTTTGTGTAACAGTGTTTGTTTTGACAGTGCATAAAAGCTTCAAGCAATGCAAATAATGGCCTTCTGAAACCCAGAGAGAAATAAACCGGGCACACTGTAGAAATGTAAATGTCACTAAAATCTCAAGTGGGTTTAAGACACTGCTTTGAAAATTCACACTTTTGCTCTTGCTTACCTAGGGCTTATGTTTGGGAGGCTATGTTAAAGGAAGAGAATTCCACTTCAGAAAAACAGTTTCACTTTCTGTTTATGAAAACAGAATTAAACACAAATTTGTCAGCTCTTTACCCAGCCCTGATGCCAGTCTATGTAACTGTGCCAGTCAGTGGCTTCATGCCTTTACCTTTCTCATACGGAGCTGCTGCGCCTTGGAGGAATTGCTGATGCTTTGCTTTGTGGTATTTAAAAATGGTAACCAGGGGAAGGAAGGAAGGAAATGCTCTCAAAGTTGCAATAAGGGTAATTTCCTGTCTGACCTCTGTTTTCTGTATTTCCCACCCCCTGCTCTGTATTATCCCAAGACCTTTTAGTGCTGACTGAAAGTTTATTAATGTTACAGCCCTTAGACTATAGCAACAGCAACTGTGTGGTTCACAGAAGGGAAGTGTGACTGCAAAGCCTGATGTCCTTCCTGATTTTTCCAAATGGGGAACCCTTTACTGGTTGCTATTACTAAGATTTTTACAGGACTGCAGCCATGTGCAGTTCTTCTTATTCTTATCAGGAGAAGGTAGATAAATGTGAACTTGCAAAGCAAATTGTCCAAGAATACAAAAGATATGACAGAGCTATGACATAAAAAGCTGTCCTTCCTGACACTTCTGAACCAGTTGCCCCTCAGTTGTTCATGAGCTCACCTAAACAGTCCAAGTTTATATCTTCCTTCTAAGTAAAACTCTCTAAGGATTGTGATTTATACCAAGAAGGACATAAATATGGTCCTGGGCAAAGTCCAGTGGATCTGGCCATTTTTCCTGTGGCATCCACTTCTGGTATGATAGTTCATTAAGGGTATTAAAGGACAGGATTAGTCCAACATAATTAAATCTTCCCCTACCTCGAACTCCAAAATTATGCACCCCTAATTTAGGACCCTTTAACTGCAGAAAGTAACTTTATTTCAGATGAATAAAATGGAGAACTGTGTTTGCAGATAGGTGTTGCATTTAGTCTCACATATAAAAATCTAGGCTATCCATGTGCTCTGACACTTTCTGGTGTGAGCAGTCATCTTGCTTGCATGTGGATTCCAGAGTTTAAATTGAACCAGTCCTTAAAATCCTTAGAACTTCTTGCTTCCATCACTGCTTCACAGAATGTCTAAATGGGCATAAAGTCAATCTTAGCTCCTAGTATGTATTTCTTTGAGAGTCAATCAAATCTGATGCTGCATTTTCTCCAAATGCTGTTGTAAATTTTATTAAAATGGAAAGCCAGACACAGTAAGTTTATCTTGAACTATAAAGCATTTTCTTTATCATGTACTGCAGCATTTTGAAGAGACAACTGAGCTACGGGAAGACTTCTGTTGCATCTTGATTAGGAAAATCCTAGAAGGCTTTGAAAATAACAAAAATGTTATAAAACTACTATTGTGTGTGATAAATCACAGGCTATTTTTAACTTTGTTACTTTCTGGTGGATTAACAGAAATACTGTTGTTTTATTGAAATTAACACTAATTCTGGTAATAAATCTCTGGGGGGAAATGAAATGAGGAGCATTACACACCTGAGGATGATTAAAATTTTCTTTCCAAAATGTTTTCTATTTAAAATATGTCTCTTTATACTTAGTTTATTCCCTTCTTGCTGTTCACATACAACATTACTTGCAGTTTTGTTGCAAGAGAATCAGGGTGCTACGTGATTTGCAAACACTAATGGCTATGCTATCAATAACAAGAACAGACATAGAATCATGACATGCTGATAATCATCTTGAAAATATAGGGGCAGGAAAGCTCTTTACTTGTCTTGCACATTAGCGTTAAAAGTCTGCATCATGAACACATTTCACTTAGATGTTATGAAAGTTTTTTGGGTCCAAGTTCTGATTGCTTTGCTACTGGGATGTAGCCTGTGACAATAGGACAACATTAATAAATACGTACTGAAACTGCTGAGAATATTTTTAAAGCGGCCTTCAAATTGTAGTGAGGGAGGAATGACAGTTATGAAGGTTTGTGATTGAAGACATGGTAAATTTCTCCTGGAGATATACAACTTACTTCCAGTGAAAACTTTGCAAATTGAATTATCTTTGCAAAACCTTGTATTTTACACCAAAGGCTACTGAGTCAAAGTCCCTCACTGGCTTAGACTGATCTATGGCAGGATTACATTGCTCAAAAAATTGGGTTTTTCTTTTAAGAATATCTAGACCACCAAATCTTTGTGTTTTACCACTGTAATGGATGTACGCATCTTCCACTTTCAGTCTGGGGAAACTGTTAACAGAGGACTTAATGCCATTTTGAAAACTCTAAAATCATAGAATGGTTTGGGTTGGAAGGGACCTTAAAGATCATCTAGTACAACCCCCCTGCCATGGGCAAGGACACCTTCCACTAGACCAGGTTGCTCAAAGCCCTGGTCTTGAACACTTCGTTGCTACCCTGACAATAAAGAATTTCTTTCTAATATCTAATCCAAATCTACCCTCTTCAATTTAAAACCATTACCTCTTGTCCTATTGCTACATTCCCTGATAAAGAGTCCCTCCCCATCTTTCCTCTAGGCTCCCTTTAAGTACTGAATGGCCGCTATAAGGTCTCCTTGGAGTCTTCTCTTCTCTGGGCTGAACAACCCCAACTCTCTCAGCCTGTCCCCATAGCAGAGTTGCTGCAGCCTTCTGATCATTTTGGTGACCTCCTCTGGACTCGCTCTAGCAGGGTCATGTCCTTCTTATGTTGGGAGCCCCACAGCTGGATGCAGTACTCCAGGTGGGGTCTCATGAGAGCAGAGCAGAGGGGCAGAATCACCTCCCTCGACCTGCTGGCCGTGCTTCTTTTGACACAGTCCAGTATGTGGTTGCCTTTCTGGGCTGCGAGTGCACATTGCTGGCTCATGTTGAGCTTCTCATCAACCAACACTCCCAAGTGCTTCTCGGCAGAGCTACTTTCAATCCATTCTCTGCCCAGCCTGTATTTGTGCTTGGGATTGCCCTGACCCAGGTGCAGGACCTTGCACTTGGCCTTGTTGAACTGAATGAGGTTTACACAGACCAAATTCTGAAACCTGTCCAGGTGCCCTCTGGATGGCATCCCTTCCTTCCAGCATGTTGACCACACCACACAGCTTGGTATCATCTGCAAGCCTGCTGAGGGTGCACTTGTTCCCACTGTCCATGTAACCAACAAAGATGTTAAACAGCACCCGTCCCAATACTGGCCCCTAAGGAACTCCACTGACTTTTAAGAAAACATCAGAATTACCAGAAGTCATAAATCATCAAAATTAACAAACACGCCGCTTTTCTAATTGTCCAGGGGCCATTGTATGGACTTTATATGGACCATTAAACAGGCTTACTCTGAGCCTTACTGTTTCTTAAGTTATTGGGATAAAATAACATTTTAGGTTTTTTTTTTTTCCCCTTCAAAGTTAGCATAACAATGACATACATGCTTTCTGTAGCTTCTGACTGAGAAAGTATACATTGATAGAGGTGACTTAAGTTGTATCCTATTAAATGGCAGAGTTGGTAGATTCAGCAGTCAGTATTGACTAAATTGGGGTTTGTCACAGGACAGGATCTTGCCTTTGTTGCTACCACATATCAGGGAGAGGTTGTGTCTTTGACTCTAGGTCTAGAAGTGACTGCTTTTGTGTGAGTTGTTGGCTTCTGAAAAGTGGTGTCTCGGATGGTCTTGTAAGTTAGAAAACTTTACTGGCAGTCCCATTGAGTGCCACTGTAATGGCAGGAGATGGAATCTCTGCCTCTGATTCTGGGATACTAAAATAAAAATAGTATTAAATAACAAACCTAGACATTCAAAAGTTTCACATGCCAAGCAGTCTTAATTTGGTCAAATTATCTCCTAAACATTATGCATAGTTTTAAATAACATGATCAATAACATGTTTTTGTTTTAATGCTCCTGACCTTTTTGCATGCATAGGTTGGCCAGATGCAGGTGGGGAGTAGCTAATTAATATTCTGTTTGCTCCTCCTTGCCTAAGTGTGGCCCTATGCCACATGTTACTTAATGGCAGTGAAAGCATTTCCTGAAGACATGATACCTAATTTCCTAATGGACACCCTTACTCCATTCACTGTAATATGACATATCCACATTAAAAATTATTAATGTTTTATAGGAAAGAAAGTGAGTCACAGAAAGAAAAGGGTTAAAGTGTCCATTTATGTTGCTGTCCAATATAGGGTGCCTAAGATTTCTTTTTTTTTTCAGAGTACTTAGCATTATCTATTAATTAATATGCTCAAAATATAACTATTATTACCTTCAATTGCAGCTGCAAGTACCCAGTGCATCAGTGAATAAACCCTTATGGTTTCAAATTGGGAGTTCAGAAAATGAGGGAAAATAATACTAGTGCCTAGCTATTAATTCAGAGAGCAGAGGGTTTCCGTTAGAGACAAGTACAAAATCCACCTCTTCACAGCTGCTTTCAATGATTAAATCATCAGACTACTGCAGGTTTTCCTTAAAACCATTTCTCATTCACTGTATAATTTTTAATTTTTTCCGGTAAGCAAAGCAGTGATCCTGTAGGAAACAGCATATTTGTGTAATGCTGATTCACTCTCATCTTTTGCAAGTTCCATCTTTTGAACTAGAAAAGGGATGAAAAATTCCAAAAAACACCACCACCAATAACAACCGAAATGCAAAACTTCCTTTGCGGAAAGACTTGTGTGATGATGTCATTTAAAAAATCTGAGATCTGTATGCCCAGGCTAAATTTAAGTTGCACAGACAACCTGAATTCCTGTATTTCTTTATTCTTGTGTTCAATTCTACAATGGTAAGTGCATGTTTTCAATAACAGCATTTGTGCGTAATTCAATTTTTGTGTTTGGAACCCTAAACCTTTAAAGTTGGGGTTGCTGATTATTCCAATAAAGGCAATATCCAAAAGTTCTCTAACTCATTAGGCACCTTAAATCCCCCTATAATTGCATCCTTTTACCTTTGTCCTGGTTTGACAGCCTTCTAGTTCAGTATTACACAGCAGTCTAGAAAACTGTCAGAAGAAAGCTCATTGACAGTTAAAAGCTTGTAACATTGTTAATTAAAAGCATTGCATGGAATATATTTTGTTAAAAATCTGGTATGGTAGCTATCAGATGTTTCAGAAGATATAAAAGCCTTTTTCTTGATAATATGTGTTTATAGTTTGAGATAGACTCTTCGAAGTACAGCAGAGTTTTGCTACGGGCAATTTTCATGGGTGAAAGTAGCTTTAATAACAAGGTAGATATTTTCTTCTCTTTAGATCCAGTGAAGCAAACTCTGTTGATGTTAGTACACAGCATGATGGCTGGCTAGTGTCTCTAAAGGCTCCAAGAACAGTGTGGATTTAATAGGGGTGTAGAGTATCAGTTTATTTGGGTTCAGAGGAGTAAAGCTCATGATTCAAGGTCTGCAAGCAGCTTTTACTGTTTCTGTTTCTCAAGCTGTGGCTAGGTAAGACTTCAGATATTCCAAGAAGGGAATTTCATTGAGAGAATTTTAATGGAAGAAGTAGAGTTGGATTTCAGTATGATAGTTTTATTGGTTTCATAACTCAGGAATCAAGTACAGAATGATGTTTAAAAACAGGAATATGTGGGTTCTAGTGAGTTTCTGAATGTCTGTGTAAGTCTCTCCAGATGCCACCTTGGTTAACATGGAAACATTGCTTAGTTTTCTGGTATATAAATCATATTTTTTGCTGCATGTCTAAACATTGGGGCCATAACTGAATAAAATATATCCAAGCCAGAAAACATCTGTGAAATGCATTTTTGTCCCTAAAATTACTGTCATCATGTTACAGATCCATTTATAGCATGCTAAAATAATGCTAATTCATAATGTTCAATGAAACCAGACTACAAGTTACACTTGGTGCTAGTTAATATCCCGTGCATTCTGCTGGCTTTGCTAGAGCCTGCAGATGATAAATTGTTGCAGAATTGGACCCATTTCTGATTACACTTGTCTTTTTCTGTTGAAAGCACATAACTACAAAGAACTCTAAAATTTAAGACTAAGATTAGAAAAAATTCTTCGACTGTTTTTGTCTTGCTGTTGTGCTGGTTTCAAGTAGAAATAGAAAGTTCTGGACCATAGGCCAAATGTGCCTTCAGGATCTTATTTTTCTGGACCCCAGCCATGTTCAGCCTCTGTCCTAGACCTCTCTCCTGTCATACTGCTCCCTCTGTCTCTTACAAATATGTAGGGCAAAGAATCTGTTGTCCCTAGTGGCATGGCACACCCCTGGGGGCATTGCACGTTCCTCTGGCTTTCTCTTCATGGTAGAGCAGAGCCTGTTGAGCACTGCCTGCTGCTGTTCCAACTCAGAGCCCTCTTGCTGCCAGCCAGAGCAGGGGAAGACCTTCAGGAACCCTCAGAGGATGCTAACAGTGATGGGGTGTACAGAGTACCTAGAAGGATAATGTACGGGACACTGGGTAGGCAAGATGAGTGCCAGGGACTCTCCCCTATTTCCCTGTTTTCCAGCCTGTGCAGTAGAGATTGGTTCCTAGTCTTCACAACCTCCACCCTCCCTGGCAAAAATAGGATTCTCAAGTTCCCATCTCGTTCCCAGAATACAGATGGATTGATTTATTTACTTATTTTCCCTGGAGGACAATTCTTCATTCAACACTAGCATAAGGCTTTGGGATTCAGAGTTTTGTGATGGTATGATGTGTAGCAGGATGTTGTTGAGCAAGGTGGTTCAGATCTGACAGTGCTGGGACTGAGCCCCTAAATTTGTTACATGACTGTGGTCAAAAAAAACCCCACACCTCCCCTACATCTCTCCCGTACAACATTAATTCACTCCTGCATTAAACAAATCTATCTTTACTGCTGTGCTTTTAAGGTTTTCCTTTCAAGTGCAAAGAAGCATTAGATAAAGCCTCAGGAAGGGATAGGGACAGGGTTTTT
Organism: Ibidorhyncha struthersii; assembly: GCA_013398815.1. NCBI lineage: Eukaryota > Metazoa > Chordata > Aves > Charadriiformes > Charadriidae > Ibidorhyncha > Ibidorhyncha struthersii. Next base: position 29,515 of record VZSZ01011096.1, read on the forward strand.
TGGTTGTTTTTTTTTTTTTCTTTTCTTTTCTTTTTTTTTTTCCAGAAGACAGGCAGTTTGGATAATAACAGAGCTTATCCCATAAAACCAGTAGCTGACTGGATCTTTGGAGGAAGCACAGCAGGGGACAGTCTCTGCTTCTGCAGTTCAGGAGAAGGTATTCTCCTAAGTTGAAATGCTGGATTTAAATTTTCTGTTCCAATTTAGGGCCTTCAATACTGTGATTGAAGTCACTGCTCGTTCCTTTTCCTAAGTTCCTTTTATGTGAACACCTGTATTCTCCAAGATAAAATCTTGTTAGAGGGCAAATTGACACGGACCTATCTAAGTGTGAAATAACGTTAATGTTTTTGTGATGTTAGAATTATGTGTTATAAAAGTAGTGGGAGTCAAAGGCATTGATAATAGGAGCAAAGAATGTAAAAAGTTAATGGTGGAAAAAACAAATATGTCCTTGGCTAAAGGACTCACAAGAAATGCCTATCAACCAACCATATTCTCTAGTCAGCAACATTACCTTTAAATGACAGTGCATTTTAAAACACATCATTTAGCTTTTGAATGCCCTTCAGAATATTATTCATGGGTTTTCTTCTTCTGGAGACTGCAGTAAGTTACACGTTTGTTTATATTACTGTTTTTATACAGGCAAAACAGCTGGTGGCATAAGCAGATACAGCACTCTTCAGAGTTGCTTAGTCTGTTTTAATTAGAGAGGAGCTGCCTGGGAAGATGGACGGTGTTCTTCCCCGAGCACCTTTTTTTTGCTGCATTTTAAATTCCATTTGCAAATGGAATTTAACAGAACAAATAAGATATGACATACACTTTTTCATTAATATAAAATAGAACAATCTGTACTTCAGTGTAAAATGATTACTGTTTAATAAGCAATTTCGAAAGCAGAAACCTGAAGTTCTCAGATGAGTTTGGATTGTGTTGTGGTTTAACCCCAGGCAGCAACTGGGACTACTCAGCCTCTTGTTCATCCCCCCCAAGGGTAGGGAGGAGGGGAAAGGGGAAAAAAAAAATCATGGGTTGAGGTAAAGAAAGTTTAATACAAGAATAATGGAAACGAAAATAACAATAATACCAACGGTAAAAGAATTTACAAGACACAAGTCACTCTCACCACCCAATGACCAGTTGCCTAGCCCAACTGGAGCAGATATAGTGGATTCCTGACCCCTGGCCACCCCCCATTTATATACTGAGCATGACATCTATGTATAAACATCACTTAGCAACAACAAAACCAATATGCATTACTGTTATTCCTTTCATATCATATCTGAAAACGCAGCAACCACTAGAAAGAAAATTAACTTTATTTCAGCTCAAACCAGGGCAGACTGAAAATAAAATGACAACATTCTGAAAAGATTACTGATTTGTAGGATTTGCTTTGTTCTGCTTCCAGGAACCTCTACAGACCTCTGTGTTTTAATCTCTGAATATTCATACATTTAAAAATATTTGTTTTTTTTAAATTTTCTTTCAAATAGTAAATATTTATAGCCAACATTGTGTGCTTTGTATAAAAGCCATATACTACAGATATAGGATAGACTATATCCTTTATATCCTATAAATATAAAATCATGTAGCGTTTACTTTATTCAAAGATTTGTCTCATGTTAAAGGATAAAGGGAAATTTTTTTTTCCTAAAACTTCTAGGTCTGGCCAAGGCTTGACTTTTACTTTTTTTTTAATTGATTTTTTTTTTTTAAAGAATGTTTAGTTGAAAGAACGTTGGGAGGGATGGATTTGAGTGTGTTTGTCTGTGTGTGTTAGGAAGGGGCCGGGGATGTGTGTCGGGGGAGAACTCAAGAACATGCAAGGTCTGCAAGTGCTGTGTGGCTATGCTAAATTGTTACCTTGACACTGACTAATAGTGAGGTGATGAGCTGAATTTATCATAGCATTAATGGGGCTGAGCAATATTTGTCTCCTGCCAGCAAAACATGCAGAGGTATTCCATAACTAAACCTCTTTTCTTTTTTTTTTTTTTTTTTTCAAATGTGACATGGTTGTCTTGCAGCTGAGTAAGGTACAGATGAATTGTGCTGAGAAGGAAGCTAGGCAGGGCAATATATACTTCCGATTGGGCTCTTTCACTGATGTGTATATGACATGCTTGTTTTAAGCTGTAAGGTTTTGCTGAAAAGTAGAATTCAGGCTGTATCAAGCCCCATGTGTTGACCTCAGCTTTAGGACTTCAGACAGAGTGTAGCAGGAGTTCACCTCCAAAATGAAGCACACTAGCTTGATTTAGGCTTTTCCTTACCTAAAAAGTCAGGCTCATGAAAAGGTTTAAATTAAAATTACATGTAACATTTGGATAACTTGATAAAATTTGCTGTTCAAATCATAGCCTGCTGTCTTCCTATCATCTCAACTTCTACCTCTGTCACACCATTGAGCTGCTGAGTAGCTTATATTGCTTACCTCTAATGGTGAGTTACATGAGCTAAAGAAAAATTGATACAGAAGGTTGGGATGAGTTGTCTGGATAACAGTAGGGCAGATCTGTTACTCCACCACTGACTCAGGTTGCATTTGAAGGGTGAGAAATGCCATCTTCTGTCATCCTTGCCTGATAAAACTTTGCAGTGGCAGCAAGTGTAAAAATAGTTTCTTCCTTTTTGGCACATTTTCACTAGAGGAGGCAGTGTCAGATTTCAGCTGCTAGTGAGAAGATGATAGTTTACAGACTTTCTCTAAGCAGGCACTTTTAAAATACAGTGTATGGGACTAATTGATTAACTTAATGCTTAAGCCCGTTACATCTTTGTGGGGTTTTGGCTTTAAAGTTCTTATCATAGGTGAAAGCACAACTTCATCAGCTATGTGACTTATCCCAGACTCTTGAGGAAATTGGCTGATGCAGTTGCCAAGCCACTCTCCAGGATATTTGAAAAGTC